>LBNU01019791.1:0-18601 GCA_014162995.1 Artemisia annua
TTGGAAATGATTATGTCTTGTTCTAATTGCTTGTTATGCATATCTAGTTGTTTTATGCACATATAAATATATATATTGCTTGTGCTCTAAATATTTTTCTTGCAAGCATTCCATATCTCGATTTCTCTTATGACCTCAAAACGAGGGGGAGTATACGTCAAAGGGGAGCTCCACGCTCGTCGGGATAACCTTTTTGATGCTAACAAAAAGGGGGAGAAATGATATAAACTCACTAAATACTTGTATATATCTTAATCTTTGTTTTAATGAGTTTAGATTTTGTAATCATCAAAAAGGGGGAGATTGTTGATATAAATAATGCGTAAAAACGTTATTGATATTTTTCGATATCCCTATGTTTTGTCGATCACAAAATGTAAAAACATTAAACGTAAAATTACTACGTAAACAAGTATTTAGTTACAAAATATCATATTATCCAACAATATCACTTAAGGTATGTATAAACAAATGTCTAATACATTTTATGATCAAATAGACTTTTATTTTAACATTACAAAGTTTATTAAATCATATAAACATATTATATACTTTTGAAAAACACTTTTGGTAATTAAAGAAAATGTTTAATTCATAACAAATGTATGAATTCAAATTTTTAACCAAAATCAGTTAGTTTTTCACCAAATAAACTTTCTCCAAAAAAGACAAAAGTTCCAGGCCGTTACAGGAGGGCGGCCCCCTTAATTATAAGGGGCGGACCCCTTAATTTTAAGAGGGCCGGCCACCAATTAAGGGGGCCGGCACGCTCCTGTTGTCAGAAACTTTTGCCTATAAATACCTGCTCAAACCTGGTATTTTTTTATCACCTTTTGCACGAATATTTTCAGTCCAAATCCTTTCTAAACATCCTTCTAAATCCTTTGATCATAAGATTATAAGTCTTTGTTTCAAGTGATTCAATCCTTTCTCATCCAAAGTGCAAGAGAAGAATACTCCCTCAATATACACTCAAGAAGTATTGTAGATTGGTTTTGTAGATTGGTTTTGTAGATTATGTACATCATTTGTAAAGTTGTGTAGTTCTTGTGATAAGTAGATCTAGGTGGATAGAAGTTGTGTTGTGAAGAGATAGTAGTGAAGTAGTGAAGTAGTAGTGTTGTGTAGAAGTTGTGACTAGTTGTGTGAAGTTGTGAGATTGGTTCTAGCTACCATTAGAACTCGACATTTTGCTTGGTGTCGCTAAACGGTGTAAGCAAAGGTGTGTAAGGTTTCTCCGCCAAAAGGGAGTTTGTTGACATAGTGAAGAAAACTCTCGAGTAGGTGACTCGGGGAGTGGAGTAGGGCGAAGAGGAGCTTCGTAGCCGAACCACTATAAATCCTTGTGTTGTGGTTTGATCTTTCTAACTCTATCTTTTCATTACAATTATATTTACTCTATATTTGCTTAGTTAATTAGATATAATTGTTCATATAGTGCAAGTGTTGATTTCACATAAAATAAAATCGAAGTGTTTTTAAAAGCAAACTTTTTATAAATTAAAAAGACGTAAAACTATTCAACCCCCCCCCCCCTTCTAGTTTTCCACATGATTGGAAGTCTACTTTACGTAACGGCTAGTAGACCCGACATTATGTTTAGTGTTTATCTATGTGCCCGCTTTCAAGAAGATCCTAAAATAATTCACCTTGAAGCCGTAAAAAGGATCTTTAGATACATTAAGGGTACTACACACTTAGGATTATGGTATCCCAAAGGAACGGGAGTAGACACCATAGTGTATGCCGACTCGGACCATGCTGGTGACTATGTTGATAGAAAAAGTACAAGTGGTATTTGTACTTTTATTGGACATTGTCTCACCTAATGGTTCTCTAAGAAGCAAACGGCTCTCGCTATCTCAACAACGGAAGCCGAATATGTATCGGCCGGAAAAGCATGTCAACAAGCTCTTTGGATGAAGCAAGCTCTTGTCGACTACGGAATTCAACTTAACGATATCTCCATTCTTTGTGACAACAAGGGAGCCATAGATCTTAGCAAGAATCCAGTTCAACATGCTCGCACTAAACATATTGAAATCCGTCATCATTTTCTTCGTGAAAACGTTCAAAAGGGAAACATCTCAATTGAGAAAGTTTCTTCCGAAAACAACATCGCCGACATTCTCACAAAACCCCTTAAAAGAGAACCATTTAACCTTCTTAGGCTTGGATTAGGATTAATGGAACCTACATTATAGTTCTGAACGTTAGGATAAAATCACAAAAATCAAAACAAATCAAAAAAAGATTCTGCTGATGCGGCGGAACCCTGCGACAAAAAGGGCGGAACCCCATTTTTGGTTCCGCCGTATCTGCCAACCTGCAGCAACTTTTCCTTATTTTATAAACACCCATTATCTCATACCACCACTTCCAAACTGCTACTATTCACTTCACCACTCATCCAAACCAACGAAATTTTGGTCATCTCTTCATTCACATTGCTCTCTTATCATCATTGTAAGTATTCTAAACATAATCATACTCCTGATCTGCGTCTAGGAATTCTATTTTTGCACAAAATCTAAAACTTGGGGTTATACATTAACTTGAGAAATTCATATCGAAAATTAGTGGTTAAACTAAACTAATCATGTTTCCCATAGTTAAGAATTGCATCCTTGTAAGACATGAACATGTTTACTAAAACAGCTCATGTCAAATTCTTGCAAAAATTTCTCACAAATAGGACAAATATTTTTTCGTCTCATATTGTAAATACAAAATAAAAACGTTATGTTTAAAACATCACTTGCATAATGTCTCTTGAATGCTAAAGGGAATACATAACTAATATGTATTTTTGGGTACATTCAAACGAAGCTAAATTGACTTAGGAGCATTTGGGTTATCTTTTGTTTACAACTAAAACTTGCATCATAAAACGTTTTTAGCATCAAAAATGAGTCAAGATAACCGCACCTCCACATTGTTTTCATATAGGCACACACTAGACCATCCACATTGTAGAAATCATTACTTGAACTAAAAATGCGAAATTTTGTGTTTTCTAGAAATCATCATGCCTCCCGCAACTCATTATGATCATAAGGACACCATTCACTACCTACCCAAACACCACAAAACCAAAGGCCTTACCGAAGCCCAAAGGGACATTTTCAAAGCCTTAGAAAAACGATATGTCCACGAGGGTAGAACCATTGACCCATCCTTCCTAACCAGAACCAATCTTCATAGGGAACTCGCCACCATCAACTTTGATTGCCTACTAGAAATCGACGAGCCTATTTGTCCTAGGTTCATTCTAGAGTTCTATGCATCCATCACTCTTTCTGCGGATGAATGGTTACATGTCTATCAACTTCATGGCTAGTAGCAACCAATACACCTTCACTCTCAATGAATTTGCTCAAATCTTAGGAATTCCAAACCATGGTACTTGCATCTACATCGACAAGCATTCCCTCACAACCCTTGACATTCTCATGGATAGGATCCATCCTTATGACACTCCTCTTATGTCTAAGGATGTACTTCGTGAGCATCTCTTTATCAGGACTTCCGACACTAGAAGAACCCGTACCGGGAACGCGGTCAACAAGGACCCATACGGTATGGAACTCAATGAACTTAGGCCTCAATTCAAAAAAATGGGAAGAAGTCCTTAGAGCCAATGTCATTAGCACCATAGGAAACCGGGATCATGTCAATGTTTGACTTAGCTACATGCTCTACTCCTTGTCCGTTCGGCAACCCTTGAACTTGGCCTACTACATTGCCAAAAGGATGGCCGACATTCCCGTGCAAGGCACAACAGCTATGCCGTATGGAATGCTCTTGACCCGTCTCTTTAGGCACATTGCTCCTATTCCTCCGACACCAAGAGGCCTTCACCTAGACTACTCTCTCATTCCACACACATTTGTTCCACTTAGTGATAAGTGAGTCTTCGTATCCCAAGGGAAACGCCCCCATCCTCCTACTTCCTCATCTTCATCTTCAATGACTGAAGAAGACAGGCTACCCAACTCTAGGCTCCCACCTCTTGAATACCTTTCACAACTTCCAAATATTCCTAATGAGTCGGCGGAATTCGAGCAAACTAAGGGGATGTTCAAAAGTCTCGGGAGGTTCCTTGGAAAGCTCAAGAAGAAGATTGATCGCCAATGAGAGCGTGTGTGAAGGAGTGTTTGGCACTAGGTGTCATTTGAACAATTTGGATGTTTAAAACTTTGTTTTATGGATTTATGTATTTGTAGGGATATTTGGTTATGTTTAGAACATATTTGTACTAACAATTATGCAGGATGACAACATTTGGCATATTGTCAAATTTTCAAGTATATGATAAATTTCACTAAATATAGTGAAATTCGCTAGCCCCCAGTCAAAGTCCAACGGTAAGAGTGTTTCTATGTTCAATTTTTGCATTTCCTAACTAGATATGGCTTAAATTTTATGTTCCAAGAGTTTTCGGAAAAATTGGATTTCGTCTCGACCTCCGTAATACTGTTCTGTAAACTATCAGACCCTTGGCGGAATCAAAAATAGGATTCCGCTAGTACATTTTCTGGGTAAACCCATTTTAGGCCCAACGGATCAGACGGAACCCAAATGAGGGTTCCGCCCTTGATGTCGATTGGTTCCGCCAGGCATCTGCAGAAACTAGTTTAAATTTTTCGAATTTTAGGTTTCTCACAACTCCATATCATCTCCTTTAGTTTAAAACTCACTCCTAATTAGTTGTTAAGTACATTAGGATCAATCTTAGCAATACAAACCAATAGAAACCCATTTCCCGCCAAAAATCAAATTAAACCATAACTAACCCAAGGAACCCTTGCCCATAAGGCAAGGAACCCTACATAAGGTTCCTTGGTATCCGTGGAACATCTGATCCAAATCACTATGACAAGACCACTAAGCATTTAGTGCATATCTTGGTCTTCTTACTCCACCATTTTCATTGGATTGACTTCCAATGATTTGACAACCTTCATAACTCTTCCAAATCATTAGAAACCTCCAATTTTGTATGGTAAAACATCAAATCCAAACACTCCTTTCCACATTACTTCCACTCTATAAATTTGACCATCTTAGAACACTTTCAAATCACACCATCACCATCTTAATCTCTGAAAATCAACTTCTAACACAACATTTTGACAATGACAAAGTCAACAATCACCTCTCCACCATCTCGACCCATTAGGAGAACCGCACGAATAAGTGTCAAACCCTTTTGTTGTAACACCACCATCAACCTTAGCTCATCATCTTCGGATGAATCACCACTAATCATCTCCTCACCAATCAAAGATGAAAACTTTCTCCATCTTGCAACTCCCACACCATCACCAAAATACAACCATGCTATCACCACTCCACCTCCAACCAAAACACCCATTGACCCAAGTCCACCACCGGCTCCAACACAACCATCCAAGACACCATCACCACCTAAATCACTCAAACTTGAGCCAATGGAGCTTTTTGGAACTCCACCTTCATCACCAAATCCATTTCTAGATAATCTTGAGGATCTTCCACAAAATCCAACGAACTCACCACCATTGCCTTCGTTTGAGTCAATCAAGCAAATGGCACATGATCAAACCCGGGCTTTCTTTGAGCCCAATGTCCCTTTTGAACAAGAATCACCACAACAAGCACAACCTCCACAACCTAAACCTTTGTTGTTTCACCCCATTTACAAAGACATCCATGGACCTCTCTATGAAGAACCTCACATAGAACAACACCAACCACCACAACCTCAAGAATCACAACCACAATCCTATCCCCAACACTTTGAGTCCTTCTTTCCTTCTTATGAGGAAATAGAAGCATCCCTCACTCAAGCAATGGAATTTCAAACCACCTTGCTTGCCTCCATTACAAACCCATCCTCCACTCAAGAAACCAACACCATTCCACCACCTCAAACATCATCAAATGATCACATCCTACCCAATCCCCGCCATGGTTGCTCACATTGTAAGCGGGAGGCTAAAATAAGTGAGAGCATCAAAATCATGCTCCACCAAGTCCAAGATGAAACCCGCTTTGCTCTACAACACATTCTTGAACGTTTGGATGCTCTCTCACACCCAAACGCCTCTTAGAGTATACTATGGAGGCTTTGCCCCATTTAAGATAATGTTGGATGACCTCCATTTATAGAAGTAGGATTTTATTTCTTTATTCCTTTTTGTTTTTCTTTTTATTTCTAGAAGTAAGAAGAAATTTTTCATTTCCTGTTTTTGACTTTTACAAAGTCAAATCTTACTTGGAATGACATCTTTTCTACTCTCTTATTTGCATTGTTGGTTGATCATCTATGAGTTGTGTTTGTACTTGCTTATATTTCTCATATTGAGTTAGGACTACATAATTTATCATGTAATATTCTCACCAACTAACCAATTTTATTGTAGGTTCAAAATCCATGTTTCCTAACTTGGCACTCCATTTAGGGGGAGTATTGTCCAAGGGGGAGCACTTGCATTATTCCGCTTCACAACTCTTATTTTTGTTTCGACAAAAAAGGGGAGAAATTATATTTAAACTTATAAACTAAATATGATTTTTCATCAATTAAATAAAACAAGTTTAAATAAAAACTTTTAAAGACTTAACACTAGAATTAGTGATTTACTTAAAAATAAAGTTTATGTTTTGTCATCAACAAAAAGGGGGAGATTGTTAATACAAATATCGCTTAAAAACGTTATTTATATTTTACGATCTTTGCTAAGTTTTGTTAACGACAAAGTGTAAACTTTAGTTTTTAGTAAAACATAATTATATTTTAAGACTTGCATAACTAGACTTTATTTCATATAAACGTTTGGTACATTTACATTTCATATAAAACATAACATTTTCATATTTCCTAAAATAGAAAATGTACATGACATCATGATATGCATCATGAGCATTTATGGAAAGGTTGAGTGTTTGACTTTCCATAAGATTTCTTACACATTTTAGAAAGTCTTCTACTTTTTCTATTGTGTGTTTGACTAGTAGAAACATGGATGTGACATTGCTTAATATGGAAAGATTTCTTGCACATTAGTCTGTCAGACCTGGCGGAACCTTGGGATTACACGGACGGAACCCATGGTTTGGTTCCGCCGTGTCCGCCAGGCTGCTGACTTGTTTGGGTATAAATACCAAACCACTTGCAAGAAATCAGTCATCACTTCTCATTATAATTTACACATACATTCTCATTACATTCATCTAACTCATTAACACTTCATTTGTGTGAGATCTTTTGTAGCAAAGGAGATCACAAGTTCATATCAAAAGTTATAAGGTTCAACATAAAGTTGCAAGTCTTGTTAGCTTAGTCTTGTGTAAACTAGTGTGGTTTATACATCTATTCATTGTGTACTTTAAGTAGTGATCGGTTAGTATTTTAGGCCTTAAAATACATAGTGTGATGGGAGTGGTTGTACCCTTGTAAAAGAACTCGACATCTAGCTTTGTGTCGGTAATCTTGTGTAAGCGACGTGTAAGGTTTTCTCCGCCGGTGAAAGGAGCTGGTTGACTAGTGAAAGAAACTCTCGAGTTGGATACTCGAGGCGTGGAGTAGGCAAGGAAAAAGAGTCCTTGTAGCCGAACCACGATAAACTATCATGTTGTGGTTTGATTGTTTCTTTCGTTACTCTTGCATATTATATATTGTCTTGTAGTTTAGATCTTTGATTAAACGTAAAGTTTCAAAAGATAATTAACTTAAAAACCGGTAAACTATTCAACCCCCCTTCTAGTTTTCCACATAATGTTTAATCTTAAGAAGAACATTGTAATAACAGAAGAATTCTCTCTAAACACTATTAATATATGAATACTCAAAAGCATTAGGGTTTACAACCTTGAAGTGATCGACTTTCTTAATGATGCGTACATAAACTATAACCCTAGAACCTCCTTTTATAGACTAAGGAGTCCTACTAGGTTTAAAATAACTTTCTTTACAAGATAAATCTATTAGAATCTTTTCTAAACTTATCTAACCGACTATACAATCTTATCATATAAGCAGTAGTATGATTTACTCTAGCAGTAGTTTCTTCATCTCTAACAGTAGTATCTCTTCAGCAGTAGAAACTTTACACTAGCAGTAGTATCACTATAACCAGCAGTAGTATCCCTACTTAGAAAATTTTCCTTTGAGTAGTTGTATGAATATGAGCAGCAACACCTTTAAACCCAACATTAGTTGAACTTTTGTAATTTGTTGCAAAGATCGATTATGTGGCAGCTTCTTCATCACTTGAACTTGCTCAACATCTTTATAAAAAGGTAAGCAGTCATATAATCTACTCGTAATGCAGCAGATTATTCATCACTTGAACTTGCTCAATGAAACTTGCTTAAAATAGCTCGAAACATGTCCATTTTATCTGGAAAATTGTAGCTGTCACCAGTAGGTTAACGGGTCAAATTTTTTTTTTAAGTTGACTGGATGAGATTAACTAGTTAGTCGCACATGAGACTGATAAGGATTTATTTGTTACGCTTTTAAGGGGTCATTTAAGCCTTAAATCGTAAATATATGGTCAAATATTGCCTCAAATCGTTTCTTTTCTCATTTTAGGTACTTGGGACGTGAATTTTAAAAAATAGAGCATCTTGGACATTTTTGGGCTCAAAAGTGAAGAAAACGACAAAGTCAAGAAAACATGTCAGGAAAGTATACCTGACGGCGTCAGGCATTACTAGCTGACGCCGTCACTTGAAGATTATGAAGTTGGAAAATTCATAACGTGATGCTCCAGAGAACTTTTGAAGAAATTACACCTGACGGCATCAGGTGCATTTGGAAGTAGGACATCTGGCTTTAAATTAACAAGAGACGGCACAAAGAGTTTTATACGTGACGACGTCAGAAGGCTATCTTGCACAAGACGAAACCCTAGAGACAGCGTACTGACGGCGTCAGGATTTATAACATGACGCCGTCACCTATGTAAATCTATATATAGTTTTGGATTTTTCATTCATTAGTGTGCAACTTTGGAGACATAAACCCTAGTCCGAATTTTACAGTTTTTTTTTAGGGTTTTCAAACCCTCTTTTCTTCCATTTTCAATTGAAGATAAGTTTTTCTTTAATCATTCAATATGTCTATGTGTTGTTTGATTAATTGTTTATCTTTTCTTTACATTAACATGTTAGCTTAGGTTATTTAGTGTTTGCTTAGATATAATGAAACCTAGTTATTGATTGTTGGTGAGTTGTTTATTGTTTAGTTGATTGACTCGCGTTAGGCTTAAGAAAACTGGCTAACCTCCTTTATGTAACAAGCTTGAACGTCTTAAGAAACGTAATCGGATGTGCACTACGGTTTTATTTATTGTATTTAATGCATGAGTAGATGTTGATGATTCTATGATAGGATACTAAACGTGTCGTCATAAGAAGAAATAGATATTCATAGAGTTGGGGAAGGACGTGCACGCCCCCACGACTGGTATTAAAGAATACAACGCTTCAACTAAACAATTGTGACATTCAACAAATCAACAAGAGATAACTAGGGAGTAATTATATCTAAGTAAACACGTTTGTCTCACTATAAGAAGTCCACCACTTTACTTTTCTTGTTATTTATTTTATTGTTTTTAGTTTAATTAGTAGTTTTGGGTTAGTTGATTAGCAACTAATTCCGCCTACTCTTTCAAAACCGAGATTTTTAATTGCTTTCATAAAATATAAAAATACAAAAAGAATCATCCCTCACCCTTAGACCTAGTTGACATACACTTCAAATCCTAACGACACTATTCCCCTAGAGAACGATCAATCCCCCGGACATACCTATACTAAACTACAACGATCAGGTACACTGCCTGAAGGATTGCAAGCTTCTCAAGATCCCTTGAGAAGTAAAACCTTTTGTGAGGCTGCAATCCTCGCATCAGAGACTAATTGAGATTAACTATTTAGTCGAGAGGGTGCAACGGGTCAAAATTGGTATTTGGTACTAAATGGGAAGTCAAGACAGGAACATATTCAATGTGAAGTCATAACTAGTATTTTTTTTTTCTGATCTAAATAAGTCGTATCACGTAAGGCTGATTATGTTTGAATTTGGGTGCCTTTTAATTTTTATTATGTGTGGGTCAAAGGAATATGGTGGAGTAGGTTAGTTCATGTGGTACTTCTTTGACTTGTTTTTGTTTTATTTTGTTGCAAGGCCCTGTGTGTAGGGTGGCATGTGGTACTGTATTTGATAGTTAATATTAAAACAAAGAAACAAGATGCTTATTTGCAGCAAAACACATTGGCATTCTATTCACCACAATGTCGAATTGACATACAATACAAATCGATGGAATACATTGCCATTTAACTCCAAATACTCTCGAGTTCTACTAAATTAGTTATGCATGATTGCCTTTTAGTACCCGACTCTCAACTTTCTTCCCCGTTACGCATACGTACTCTACGTCAAGCCAATTATCAACCATCATTACCATCTCGTATGGCTTCTCAAACGCAGGTTAGTCCACCCCAATCTCTACAGCCAACAAAACCCGACTCTCAACCCTCTTCCCCATCAAGTATAAGTACTTCACCAGAATCCAATTCTAAACCATCATCGCCATCTCGTATGGCTATTCAACCCCATATCCCAACCAAGCCCTCTTCTCCTGCCCATGAGGCAATACGATCAAGAGCTACCACTCACCCATTGTCTCCAATTCATGCACAACCATCTCAGGCACGCACCCCACCTAGATCTCCACCTCAATCACCCTCTCGGCCTGCGAATAAAACATCATAATCATCACCTCATGCTAAAGCCATATCATTGCCTATACCAGACAATGCACTAGAAATCAAACAATCAACCAAGATAACTCAAAAATACAACTCATTGGATTCAAATTATGTTCCACAAAGTCATGATCTTTCCCACCATGCAAAACCAACAAAAACCAGATCAATGAATCCACCGAAACCCCCAAGTTCAAACACCACCGAAACCCCTAAGTTCAGATGAACACCATTTGAAGTTAGACATAATTGAAAAGAAATATGCATTTACTATTTACAAGACTTGATTTAAACTCAGCTAATTGCATCTTAATAGAAGTTATAAGTTATGGATCTAACAAAGAATTGCCCGCCAAGCGATTCTTTGAATTCCCCTCTTATACCCTAGAGTGACATAACTTGAAATGAGAACCCTAACATAAATCCACCAAAAAATATTGGTAATAGATATTTGTCCTTGTGGGTGGACGGTTTGAGACTTTGAGACATTAAGTGGGATATGATTTTTGAAAGCAGAAGGAGTATTCCCCATGAAAGGGTTTGAGACCGAGTAGAATGTGGGCATTTGAAGGAATGATAAAGAAAAGAAGAAAAATTTATATGTTGGTCAAAATGACATAGTTTTGATGGGTTCTACACCTAAGCTTATATAAATGACATCCACACATTCACTTTTCCCTTTATAAATTTATGTTTGTTTTTTTTAAAGTATTTGTAATTTGTATTTTTATTTAATAAACGAGGCTATGTACAACCCGTGCGATGCACGGATTGTGTCTAAGTTTTGATAGCTAAATGGTTGGTACTAATTAGGTTTCAACTATTTAAAATGAGTACATGTGAAGAGGTTTTTTGCAAAATGTTATATTTAAATGAGGATTTTCATATTTAATCTTTTAATATGAGTAAGTTACATAAATTATTTTTTAATTAATGCATTATTACAACATTTTTTCATAAACTATAATATCGAATTTGAAGCATTCATTAGTAACTCACTCTAAGTTTTGATATCATACATGCAATTCCGTAACTACATTAAAAGCAAAAATATTAAAATGCGCCAACAAAGCGTAGTAATAATTATTGACTAAAAATTGAATGCTCGTCACATTATTTTCAATAAACTTACTTGCTAACGAATTAATAGTATTAGCCCGGTTATCGGTATTACATGAAGTAGAATATTGCATGTTTAATTTGTAACGTACTATTAATATGAATGCTAAGTATTCATCTATATTGACACCGATGGCCGTGGTGTTGTTCTTGTTGTTGTTGTTGTCTTTGTTGTTGTTGTTCATTGGCCTTTTGCATGTTTTGTTCTTGATACAATTTTCGTGACTTCTTGTTCTCTTTCTTTAATGTGAAGAGGTTTTTTGCAAAATGTTATATTTAAATGAGGTTTTTCATATGTAATCTTTTAATATGAGTAAGTTACATAAATTATTTTTTTAATTAATGCATTATTACAACATTTTTCCATAAACTATAATATCGAATTTGGAGCATTCATTAGTAACTTACTCTACGTTTTGATATCATACATGCAATTCTGTAACTACATTAAGAGCAAAAATATTAAAATGCACCAACAAAGTGTAGTAATAATTATTGACTAAAAATGGAATGATCGTCACATTATTTTCAATAAACTTACTTGCTAACGAATCAATAGTATTAGCCGGTTTATCGGTATTACATGAAGTAAAATATTGCATGTTTAATTTGTAACGTACTATTAATATGAATGCTAAGTTTTCATCCCACAGGTGGCCGTGGCGTTGTTCTTGTTGTTGTGATTGTTGTTCTTCTTGTTGTTGTCTTTGTCGTTGTTGTTCATTGGTCTTTTGCATGTTTTGTTCTTGATACAATTTTCGTGACTTCTCGATCTCTTTCTTTAATACTTCTTGACGCGCTGCAAAAAACAATTAGATATAGTTGATCGTTAGTAACTTAAATACAATTAATCAATATATTGCATTTTCGATCAAAGTAAAAATGTTCGTGCATATTCCACTTAATTGATAAGACAATGATGTGTAGGATCTCTTAAACTATTTAGAGAAGATGATGTTACTACCAAACCTCCTAAGCACCATCTTTATGTCCTACATTGTTACACACGTGAAATTTACATAAAATAATATAAATCAATATGCTAAATAAGTAAGACGATATGATGCGTACCTTACCACCATAATAAGTTGTAGCCCAATGTGCACGCGGTGTGGAGGAAGTTGTGGTTTGTTGTGTGTCATTTTTGACACACTATATAGTTGATAAAATATTTGTAACTCATGGACGGGAAGGTAAAAAGACTAACCACTAATTGGTGTATTTAATTTATGCATTCAAGTAGACCTTTTGTATTATGTAACATCATCTTTGATGCGTATGCATTCAATTCTCTGTATTGATAAATCGATGTAATTGATACATGTTTTGTGTTGCTTAAACTACCTTGTACTGTACTTTCATTTGTGCACAAATCCTCTTGCATATTAAATTAAGCCATTCAATCTTTAAGTAGTATAGAGCGAAGGTGCCGGACAATTGAAGGCTCTTTTTGAAAAATTATTTAAGGGGTAATTTAATGAATGAAATATTAGTTTAAGGGGTTGATTTATAATTTGTATTTAAAAAAAAATAATAAAAAAAAAATAAATGGCTCTCAAAAGGTAGTGGTAATGTGGTGTTATGATAATGGGTGATTTTTTGTTGTTAATATTGAAATGCTAAAAATGATGGCGCTGAGATGGCTGTACCTTTTTGGTGTTATGGTGTTATGATACCCGAAACTCTAAGGAAGCGTTTGGTATCCCGGAATGGGAATCAATTTTCATTCTAATCATGTGTTTGTTTAAGATGTAAATCTTTCAAATATGGGAACAAATGATAGATATGTTTCATACTCCATATACGTCAAAAAGACAATGTATGAATCTTTTATACTTGAAGGATCGCCTGCTACTATCAAACTTATACCCATTTATTCATTGCATTATACCAAACGCATCCTAAATACATAAAAATCACTCTGCAGTCACCACAAAAGTATACCACGTGGCACATATCCTATCCTTATTTAAATTATCTCGTTCACTCAATCTCCAACCATCATTATTTACAACAACAATGGCAGCAACTAAAAACCCAGCCCACCATCATCAGTAACAACATTTGGGCTGGTCGTGTCGGAAAACACCAGGTTTGGCTCATTTTCAAACTGCCCATAAACTCATCTCTTACAACAAAAATTTCAAATTGTCATCTCTTTATTACTCTCTAGAATCTCAGGTTTGGGCTCTTTTGTTTTTTCTAACTGAATGTCTTTAGCTTTATTTTATGTTGATCAATAAATTTATATTCAGTCGACCCTTTGATGGACTTATCAGCTTTTTTAAGATTTGAAAAGCTTGTAACCTTATTTTTATACTTATCTGCTTGAGTTTATGATTGATAAGTTTTGGAGATGTTTGCTTAAAGCTTATTTTTTGGGCTTATGAGACTCCGCTTATATTTCATAAGCCCATTTTTTTCTGGCTTCTTTTTTAGCTTATCGGATAATAAGTCAAAACATAAGCTGAAAATATTGAGCTTATTAAATATAATCCGAGTTAAATAAGCTCGTAAGCCCTAAAATAAGCTTATTAAACCAACACCCCCTTATAAGCCATAAGCGCATAAATTATAAGCTGAGACAAAGAACCCCTGAACCTTACAACCCGTTATATAAAAAATGGGTATGTTTAACGGGTTTGGTTGACAATGCTGACCCGTTTACATAAAAATACTGTGATTGGGTTGGGATATAGCGAAACTCAACCTGGATTGCCACCCATAAAATCATTTGTGGATGAATAAGCAAAATAGTTTTAAGTAACCCGGACAGAGTTGCTTTATTATGAGCACATGCTCCCGTGAAGTGTATTTAATAAATTGAAAAAGTAATGGATCGATTTTGCGTCTTATCTCAAACGGGTCAATTCTAATAGTTTCTAATAGCAATGCGTTTTTAGCTGCAAAATCTTGTTCTTTTTAGCTTATCTCCCTCTTATTTTTACATTGTTAGGACACTGGAAATGGTTCAGAAGACGTGTATGGCATCCAAATCCGTACCAGTTGACATTATCAGTACCATGCCAGATAATGTTAGGTCAAAGATTCTGAATCTGTTGCCAATAGATTGTGCTGTGAGGACAAGTATTTTGTCTAAAAACTGGAGATACAATTGGACTCTACTCACCCAACTAGTATTCGATGACGAGTTTTTTTCAAAAGATTTTTCGTTTAATTGGAGGATTTTATCTAGAATTTTACTTCTTCTTAAAGATGACATACCAAAGTTTGTCATTCAGATACCTCCTTTTAACACACTTGACAGCGAGGATATCAATCATTTAGTTTTGTTTTTGTCGCGAAAAGGAATTCAAGAGTTAACTTTAGACAATAAGTACTATGGTCTTAGGTTTGATTTGCCTACCCATATTTTCTCTTGCATAAAGTTGAAACATCTCGAGCTTAATAATTGTAAATTTCCTTTTGCACCTAGTTTTGCCGGTTTTCCAAATCTTT
This sequence comes from Artemisia annua, assembly GCA_014162995.1. Taxonomy (NCBI): domain Eukaryota; kingdom Viridiplantae; phylum Streptophyta; class Magnoliopsida; order Asterales; family Asteraceae; genus Artemisia; species Artemisia annua. The sequence goes on from LBNU01019791.1 coordinate 15,346, forward strand.
TAAGCCTGAAATTGAACGACATGCGCTTTGAAAAGCGTGAATGTTGGAATTTTATCACCAGGAGTTCTTTACTTGAGATCTTGGAAATTTATGTACATGTAAATCAAGGGGAACGAATTAATACCGGAAAACTTAAGAATCTCAAAAAGCTCTCTTTGTCGGTATGTATGCTTGACAATGTCAGTAGTTCCGGTGTCTTTCAGTTAACGGAATTCCCACCCAAACTTGAAGAGCTTAATTTACAGTTTTGCAACTGCAAGGTACGACCAAACCTGATTTTTTGAGATTTTATTTTTATTATATGAATAATTGCAACATGTTTACCTCATGAATATCATAACTAATATTGTCGTTCTATGTATACCGTTTGTATTCTAGTTTTCAGCAGAAGCTGTTGTTCAAAATAGGGCCTCTTCTGTGTTGTGCTGCCTCAAAACTCTTAATTTAAGCTTGGTACAGTTTACAAGTGGTATGGTAGGATCAAGTATCTTCCAACTGATTTTTAGCTCCCCAAATTTGCAGACCCTTAAAATATGGGTAAGTAAATGCATTTATGTACCACTAGCAGGGTACCCGCGCGATGCGACGGCGGGTACCCTATAACTATATTTCTGGCAATGTGAAGTTATGCGGTTATACTTTTTTTTTTAACAATTAATTTATAAATAACAATAAACTTAGTTAAGACAGTGGTATAATTGCAAGTAGTTAAAAGGTTATGTGATTGTCAACGCGTTGTTGCGGTGACAAGGAGGCGATATTGGTTGCATGACGATGTAGGAGGTCGTGATGGTCGACATTAAAAGGTAGTTGTAAATAATTAAAAGGTTATGTGATGGTCGACATATCATTTATAATGTAAAACTTTTTGATGCGTTTAACAATGTATGTAGTTCAACGCAACAAACTTAAGACAAAAAAATTTCACAAAAATTCGTCCCTTGTTTAAAGTTAGTTAACCCAAATTTTCAAAAACAAAATTATTTCTTTTTTTGTTTTACAACCCCAACAAATATTTTGGATGTGGCAACCCAAATAATATCAACACAAAAGATTTAAAAGTCACACTTATAACAATCAACAAAAGAAACTTTGTTCCAACTATTGTGAGTCCAACGAATTGAAGCCCAGTTTGTGTGTATTGAAATTTAGCTCAAGTCCAATAACTAAAACCCAAATCCACCCGTATATAACAACACCTCCCTAATTTCACTCACATAACTTACCCTAATTTGACACCACTTTCACGCAGCCGCAAACTCTTCCAACCAATCTCTTCCTTTTGACAAGAAATCAGTTCTAACCTTTCTTGTATATTTCTTCTAAAACCGAATCACCAATGTAATCAACAGATGAAACCCTTCTATGATTTTTGTTATGCTTAAACACACGAACCGCAAACCTGCTTATCTTGTTTTGTTCTTCGAAGCACACAAGACCACTACTTCAAGATCTCTACTTGAGGCGTGAGATGACACTGATTTTAGGATAGACTGTTTTGTATTTTGTTGTTAGTTAAATGGCAATGTTGTGTAAGAGTTTAATATTCAAATGGTACAAATTTTTTATTTTTTATGGAGTGAGTTATCGATCGAGACCACGAACGGTTCGTGAGTTTTGGAGCCGATCGACCGATTGGGACCTTGGAATTCATGTGTAGAAGCTTACTTATGTTGTACTTTGTGGTTAAAATGTTGTATAGGATTAGATGAGTATTGTTTTTTTAGTTTTATGTGTGCTTTGAATCCTTGTAAAAAAATGCTTATAAGGTAGTATTTTTCACGTAAGGGGTATTTTAAAAAACTACATTAATAGTATTTGCTGACCAATCAATTTATGTATTTAGTTGTGCAAAAGTTAATTGTACATAATGCTTTGATAGGTGTATTTACTTAAAATCTATATTAGGAAATCTTAAAAAATTAATAAGAGGGAAGTGTCTAAATGCATTATAAGTAGTATACATATTAACCATCGTAAAATATCATAAGTTTTGCAACTTATAATCATTAATAATTTTGTAGGCTGAATACAGCTTCCTGAATGATGGCCCACAATCTGCACTTAGTTTTGACTTTGCTACAATGAGGCAGTTGCAGCTTCAAAGGGTGAACTTGACTTGTATCAGAGATTCTGAGAATGAAGTATGTTTGATAAAATCTTTACTTGTTTGTTCTCCCGTGCTACAGAAGATGGATATACATTTCTTCTCCCCGCAGGGTGATCATGATAATGCAAAGCTTACATTTGCTCTGAAGTTGTTGAAGCTCGAACGCGCCTCCCCCATAGCTCAAATAGAGATCAAGCATTAGGGTTGTAAACGAACTGAACGTTCAGTGAACATGTCATGAACCGTTCGGTAAAAATTTCGTTTATGTTCGTTCATTTATTAAATGAACGAACATGAACAATATTTACGTTCGTTTAGTTAAATGAACGAACCTCAACAAATGTTGCGTCCGTTCATTTATGTTCGTGAACGTCCTATTATGTGTTCATTAACGTTCGTTTATGTTTATTTATATGTTTATGTTCGTATATCATATCTTTTAATTATATACTTTTAATACTAGTTTGTTTAAACAAAACAACACTTATAAAACAAAATAGTATGCATAATTTAATAAAGTTCTTGTTTGTTTTTCTACGTTCATTTATGTTCGATCGTTTATGTTCGTTTAGGGTTCGTTTAGTGTCTTAATGAACGAACATAAACGAACATGAACAACTTATTTTCTTAATAAACAAACATGAACAAGAAAATTCGTCCGTTTAAGCGTTCGTGTTCGTTTATTTGTCCGGTTAAAATTAAATGAATAACATGAACAAGACTCCGTTCGTGTTCGTCCGGTTCGTTTACAGCCCTATCAAGCATATTTGAATGCAAGCAAAGCCAGCTTACAATTAAGTACAAGCTTCTTTAGCATGATATGCATCTTAAGTAACGTTTGTCCAACTTCATAATGGCCATCCAATGTCTTACATAATGTGAGTTCCATGGAGTATTTTAATATTTTTATTAAATGAGATATACACATATATTATGTGTCTCGATTTATTGTTAATATATATATATATATATATATATATATATATATATATATATATATATATATATATATATATATATATATATATATATATATATATATATATATATTTATATATATATATATATATATATATTTATATATATATATATATATATATATATATATATATATATATATATATATATATATATATATATATATAT
>LBNU01019797.1:0-51168 GCA_014162995.1 Artemisia annua
AAGTCCACCTAGCCAACTCAGCTAATCTCTTTGCCATGTGGGATTAGTACACAAGTTTGCAAAGATTAGTAAGTTTATACTCCAAGATAGCAAAATTAAAAGTTCCATACACGAATTGATAAAACGTGTCAAGTTAGATACATTTAGAAATCATTATCCCAATATTAAACATACACGAGTTACATAATTTACATGCAATATCTCTTTACTTTACGAGTTTAATAGAGACTCTGGTAGTATTGCATATGCCACCAAAAACTTGTGAAATACCCGTAATTGCAAATGAAAAGTGACATCCTCACTCATAAAAAAAGAGAATAATATAATATTTCTGATTAATAATAAAATAGTTATTGACTTATATTTTTATTTATTTGAAGAAACAAGTTAGCTACAAAGATAGGGTAGGATCAAAATGAAGTAATAGGCTCACTTTCTCCGCGTTTCCTAAGGCTCGGCTCATGGGGGATATCTCTCTCTCACACAGTCTACTTCTGTTGACACCATCTTTATATGCTTCTTGTTATTATACCTGTTTTTCACCCTTAAAAACCGATAGACATGAAAGCCTAAAGATTGCCTTTTATTATTTTTAATTTTTTCATTTTCAGTATAGTTATGATAGCTTATTTATTTATACCCGCCTACTTTTTATTCCAAGAGTTTTCACTATAGCTTCTGATTTCTGGGAAATCCTAAGTCACATTATTTATCCAAGAAACATTTCATCCTTTTTATTTCTTTTGAAAATACTAGAAAAGCATATATAGTTGTCTTATCCATTTAAAAGGAGAAAGAAAAAAAACTTGAAAAATATGTTTAAAATCTTAAAATAACTCAGTAACTTTTTTTCTTCTTTAACTTATCTAGCTATTAAAGATAAAAATTACTTTCTTATTTTCTTGGAAGGGGCTCACTTGTAATCATATCTTTAAGATTTCAGCTTTCTTATTTTCTTGAAGACACTAAAAATCCCATTAAAAATCTAATTTTATTCAACAACAAAGATTTCACCTTCCTTTTATTCTCAAAATGAACACTATTCCCTGTGAGAGAATGATCAATCCCCCGGTACTTGCCACTTCACTATACTACATCGGTCAGGTACACTGCCTGGTGGGGATTGCAAGCTTCTCGAGATCCCTCGAGAGGTAAAACGTAGTGCGTGTTGCAATCCACGCGCATCAAGTAGCTATGCGTTTAGAGGTGCGTATGAAGGTGCTCGAATTTAAATGAATTAAATCCAACAATCTAAAGCAAACTTCTAGAGTAAAATGGGCAATAGAAGGTGACAGGAACTCGATGTACTTTGATGGAATTATTAGTAACAAGATTCTTAGAAATTCCATAAAAGGGCTACTGATAAACGATAATTAGGTTGACATAACATTTTAGACTTATATTCCCATATACTCTCGGAGATAAATTTTGCAAGGTCGAAGTTCTCCAGCACTAGATTTAAAACCCTATCAAGCGAGCTGAAAGATCTTTTAGAAATGTCATTCTCTAATGGTTATGTGGTGGAGACAAGGCCCCCGGGCCTGATGGTTTCACATTTCGATTCGTGAGGAGATTTTGGGAGGTTCTCGGGCTAGATATAATTAAATACGTGCATAATGTGGTTCTACTGCTTCATTATCTAGGGAGTGTAAATCTTCATTTATTTATCTTGTTCATAAAGTATCCAACCCATTATGCATATCGGATTATCAACCGATCACTCTAATTGGTTGTCAATATAAATTATCACCATAATTCTCGTGGAACGGCTGAAGCTTGTTCCTCCTTTTATTATTAGCAAAGAGCATTCCGCTTACTTACATGGTCGTCAAATCATTGACGGTCTACTAATGGTTAATGAAATCATCAATTGAGTGTCCCATTGAACATCCAAGCTAATGATTTTCAAAGTAAATTTTGAAAAGGCGTTTGACACTTTGAACTGGAATTCTTTTGATGACATTATTGTAGCAACCCACTAACTTCCCCAGTAGTTTCACATAGGTTAGCTAAGCCCTAATAACTTAACTTAGGCCCTCACTAAGCATTATCTAGGTTAGCTATGCCTATATCTTTTTCCCGAGTAAAATTTTTGCTTTACTATATCTCTATAGACTATATGACCTTTAGACATGCTCACGTATCCACTTATGCCCAACACTACTATGTTTACATCATGTAAACATCCCAGTATGTCAAGTCTAGGTTATAAACATATTTTCACTAAGTAATCTATCGCTCTAGTATACTATACCTATTAGAAACCTTAATCAAACCCTAATTGCACCCTATGTGTTTACGATTATCTCTAAAACCCTAATTGCTTATCTAAACTAGTTTGAAAGTTAGGTATAAGTTACATTAGCAACTTTAGGATATCTTAGACTTCCTATACCCTAGTAAAACTCCCTAGAACTTAGGTACAAGTCCCTTAAGCACAAAACCCTAACTAGGTCATAAAGTCCCGGAATTAGTTCTAAACTATCCCGAATCTTTAGTATAAGCTACCACCACTTAGTATAAGCTTCCTAGGACTTAACCTTAGTCACTAAACACTCATAGGACCCTAATCTAGGCACTAAACCCTAAGCTAAACCCTAATCTCTCACTAAGCAAAATTAGGTCTAAACAAAACCTAAACTAATTCTAATCCTAAAACTAAGCTACCTAAGCACCTCAAGCACCTCAACCTAGTAACCTAGCAGCTTACCCACCTACTTGTCACCTCCTCTAGGCCGTGGCTTCACCACCACCACAAACACCCCTACACGCCCCCTAGCTACCCTAGCCTACCACCATAGCCTTCATTAGTCACATATAGCTGCTCTTAGTCACCTCCCCCCTCTCATGCCACCTCGCACCCCATTTCTTGCTCACCACTCCATTCGAACCCTATAAATACCTCGCCACCCCTTCCCATTTGAAATCACACCTTCACTTCTTTCTACCTTCAATATTCTGAACCTAGTAGCATTACTTGAGCCCTAGTAGCCTTAGAAGTCGAGTAGCTAAGCCCTAAACCCTTGTCGAGTTCCATTTCTAGCCGAGAAACCCTAGAACCCTCGTTAGGACCTCCCACGACCACGTAAGCTTCTATACTTGTTCTATTAGCCTTAGTAACCTAGGATAGTTATGATATGCCTTAGATCACCTAGGAACCTAAGTTAGAGCCTTGATCATTTTCTTTTACAAGTTTTCATTTTGAAACCCTAATTCTAGTCGAATTCATGTTTATATGCTAAAATGCCTTATCTTGTGCTATAAGTTAGTTTAGGTAACTTAGTTAAGCATATATTAGTTAAGCATAAGCTAGGAAACTCTTTTGTTTCATAAAAATATGATTTGCATGGAAAAAGGACTAGTTTTGCAAATGTTTTCATGCATAAGGGTATATATTGTAAATTTCTGAAAATATTAAGTCTAGGGACTATTTTGACATTTCTTAGAAGTAATAAGTATAAGGACCCTTTTTGAAAAGTTCTAAAACCTTAGGATAAAAAGTAAAATAGTTATAAACTTATGAGGACTAGTTTTGCAAATGTTATTAAGTTAAGGGTATAAAAGGTAAATATTGAAAACTAATATATTCTAAGGACCATTTCTGTCATTTCTCATAAATATGTGAAAGCTATATAGTTAAATGTTTAATATATATATATTTGAAAATTTAGGGTAGATATTGTAAATGTGTAAACTTGAAGGGTATAAACGAACTATTTTCATATAATTATAAAAACCTATTTTTACTTAACAACATAACACAATACTAGGGAGCTTCATGTGAGGGGTTTCATTTGGGTATTCGTTTTGACGAGTTTGCTGGGTTTACGATTTAAAGTACCCTGGCTCCTCAAACGTTTACTACATGACCTCTAGATTATGATGGCCCGAACGGTGTTATGTTATATCTTAAATCTAATAACAACATGACACAATACTAGGGAGCTTCATGTGAGGGGTATATACTGCTGAATTATGATGGCTCGAACGGTATTATGTTAATTAACATAATACAATACTAGGGAGCTTTATGTGAGGGGTATGTACTTCTGAATTATGATGGCCCGAATGGTGTTATGTTATATCTAAATCTAGAAACCCTAAGAGTGATTATTTAAGAAAACCTAAACTAGGACTTGACATACACACACCCACACTACCCCAAGGATACGTGAGTAAGCTGTCTAAACCTCTATCCTACTTACCTTAGACCCAGGTGAGTTTTCATAGCCTCACTTTTAAATGCTTTACAACCCTGTGAGGGGGATACATGCTTTAAACCGAATACAAGTCTTTTTCTTTGGTTATTACATGAGTGTTACTTTCTGCAACCATTACATAACTAAAATTCATGAACCATAATCACCTGCGAGTGAACGCGAATATAGTTGATAGATCTATTGGAGTTTGACAACTCCCGTTGGATTGCCCCATCTAGGGTACCAATAAGTACTATATTTGAAAACTTTATAAAGGATTAACTTTGGCAAGTTATCCTTTCTATCCTATCATGGTTTGGTCTGCAGTGCCTCATGATCTGGACCTGTTAACGTGCGGTCTCATGAGCTTAGTGCAATAATTCTCTTTCTTAATCTTTTTCCACACCTAGGGTTTAAGCTGAACCCTGTGGAACTTGTATTCACCCCATATCTACTTAAACATATGACTCTCACTCAACCTTAGTGTTGACTTTTAAGCATGTTATCCTAGGTAATTGAGCCCTCTAGGAACCCTGGCACGGTGTGGCATTGGACATGAGGACGTCCAAACTAGTTATCATTCACCTTCTTTTGCTTTAAAAACGTATCTTAGGGACCTTTCTTTTGGTAAAAGTACATCTTTGGCTGTAAAAACTCTGATGAATAAATGAATGATAACTCCTTTTTTTCACAAACGTCTCTTTTCGAGTCGTTTTTTATTATCATGTCTTTGTATCCATGAAGTAATACCCAGATCAAATTCCACTGTGATCTATGAAAAATGGGAGTGTTACAATTATGTGTCAAATGGGATTCGTTCATATGTAGAGGAAGTGGATTAAGGGCTACCTAAATTCAAGTTTGGTGAACAGGTCACCAACTCAAGAATTCAAAGTAGGAAAGGGCGTATGCCAATTAGACCCACTTTCCCCTTTCCTATTTCTTATCGTGGTTGAAGCTCTTTGTATTGCTATCTAGGAAGCTACTGAGGGAGGTATTTTTAATTGTGTCCATATTGGTAATGATTCTCTAAGAGTCTTGCATTTACAGTTTGCTAACAATGCTATTTTTCTTGGTGAATGGTCATATATGAACTTGAAGAATTTACTTCGGATTCTTAGGTGCTTTCATTTAGCATCTGGTCTCAAGTGATTCTTTCTAAATTGGCTCTATATGATGTGGTCATATCTAGAAATGAAGATGATTGGATCTTAAGTACTCTAAAGTGCACTCCAGGGTCTATTCCATTTAATTACCTCGACCTTCCAGTTGGAGCCAATATGTCTTTAGGCTGCCATTGGTCCCCTATCATTGACAAAGTTCAGGAAAGGTTATCTTCATGGAAAGCTCGGTGTCTCTCTATAAGTGGTTGGCCCACTCTTGTTAAAAGTGTTCTTGGTGTCCTTGCACTTTATTAATTTGCTACCTTTCATGCTCCATCTAAAGTTTTGAGCCTTTTGAAAAGCATAAGGTGTAGGCTTTTTTGGGGTGGTTCAGCTGAGGATCAAAAAATTTCATGGGTCACTTGGAAGCAAATCATAGTGGATCGTTCTAAGGGCGTTCGTGGTATTGGTAGTCTCTCGACAAGCAATCTTGGTCTTCTCGGAAAGTGGTGGTGGAGGTTTCACACTGAACTGGATGCGCTATGGTGTCAAGTTATATCCTTCATTCATGGCTCGTTTGGTGGGTTTAATTCTAATAGGGAATCTATCAAAGGTTCTAATCTTTGGATTAACATCCTTAATGATGTGGAAGATTAATGATAGTAATGTTCCATTCATAAACCTTTTTAAATGTAAGGTTTTATCAGGTTCCTCTACTAGAATTTGGAAAGACGTGTGGTTCGGATCTTAAAGCCTTGATCAGACTTTTCCAAGGCTGTTTACTTTAGCTGTATATAAAAATTGTTCTTTGCAGCAAGGGGTGTCCGCTAGTTTGGAGAATCGTGATCTTTAGAGGAGAGATTTGTTCTTGGGTAGAGAAATGCAGGAGCTTGAAAAATTTGACAATGTTATCATGGGTTTATCTTTACAAGATGGAGTTGATGGGTGGACATGGTCTTTGGATACTAGTGGTTCATTCTCAGTATCCATTTTAAGATCTTGTATTGACTATCCTGCCACTTTATGGAATGAGTTGATTCCAAAAAGATGAATTTTTTCTTCTAAAGATTGATTCAGAATCGCTTGTCAACCTTCACATTGTATTATCTTCCTTTAGTGATGATTATTGTTAATCGTCATACCATATTTTCATTGAGTGCAATATGGTGAAACCGATTTAAGACTCTACAAGTAGACAATGTAATGTCCATATTTCTTTGGCCACATCCCATGATTTGTTGGAGTTACATGTTTTGGCTGGTCTAGCATCGGTGTTCACACAAACCTTTGACACCATTATTCGTATTACGTCATGGGTGATATGGAAACATCGAAACGAAAAGATTTTTGAAAACAAAGCTATGAGAACTAACGCTGTGGTAACCTATATCAAAGCTATATCTCACCTTTGTATTCATAGCAGAAGTGTCGCGGGAATATTGGTAGTTGAACTGATAGAGTGCTAACCCTTGGTGTAGGTCCTATCTTTCTTGATTGTTTGGTTTCATGTCTTTGGCATTGTATTTTTTCTATGGTGTATGTTTGGGTTGTTTCTTCTTCTTGTTTGTTTTCTCTAGCTTCTTACTAGCTGTTTTTAATAAAAATTCGTTATTCGAAAACAATTAATAAAGATAACTTTCCTAAGTGGCCAGGGTGTATGAGGTGGAATCCTTGATGGAATTTAATTTAAAGGAAATATGCATATGGTAACCGGTTAAGGGAGGGGTTGGTCACACGATACATAAGAAAGTGAGATTTTGAAAGGTTTGTGTTATATAAACAAAAATAAAAATAAGGCTACATGGATTAATAAAAATAGACAAGTTAGATACATTTTTATGTTATTATCCCAAAAACAAATGATACAATACGCAACATTGATGTAGACTCAACTAGATGCCCGGTATGCGATGATGCCATCGAAACATCTCAACACTTGTTTGTGGAATACATCATTGCTTTCTCTTTGTGGTCCATGGTAGCAACTTAGTAGGGGTTCACGAACTTCCCTAAAGTTTTTGGAGACTTGATCCAATGGGGTGACTGGGTTACTAGACAAGCCCATCAAAGCTTGTTTTGACACGGTGATTCAAACTATGTATGCACCATATGGAATTATAGGAATAAGCTTTGCTTCGATTTAAAGCCAACCCATAAAACGATATGAGATAAAAATTCTATCACACTTTTAGATCCTTAATACGAATAGAAAACTCAATCCAACATGGTTTGATTGGATCAGTGACCCTAAAATCTGCCTTGTAACTTGTTTTTTGTAAACCATCTCTTCTAGCATCTTACTAAAAATATTTTTTAATACACATTGTTGTTCCAAAAAAACTAGCTTCATGGATTCCCTTCGTAATGTTCAGAAACCAGTATATTGAAATGAAAATAATTAACTACTGTAGTATGTAAGTATTTATATATTATAGTTATTGATACATTTTGTCACTTGTAGAAACTTGATTATTTTTAAAGCGACTAATTTCACTAAAATTGATCTAGCATAGAGTAAAAAAAAGAAGATTACACAAGAATAATGGTTCAAGTGCTGTGCAAGAAATGTTGTCGCGTTGGACCTCTATCTAAAAGGGGGACATTTTTTTTGGCTATACGTTAAATATTAAACATACACGAGTTACATAATTTACATGCAATATCTCTTTACTTTACGAGTTTAATAGAGACTCTGGTAGTATTGCATATGCCACCAAAAACTTGTGAAATACCCGTAATTGCAAATGAAAAGTGACATCCTCACCAAGTGTCACTCATAAAAAAAAGAGAATAATATAATATTTCTGATTAATAATAAAATAGTTATTGACTTATATTTTTGTTTATTTGAAGAAACAAGTTAGCTACAAAGATAGGGTAGGATCAAAATGAAGTAATAGGCTCACTTTCTCCGCGTTTCCTAAGGCTCGGCTCATGGGGGATATCTCTCTCTCACACAGTCTACTTCTGTTGACACCATCTTTATATGCTTCTTGTTATTATACCTGTTTTTCACCCTTAAAAACCGATAGACATGAAAGCCTAAAGATTGCCTTTTATTATTTTTAATTTTTTCATTTTCAGTATAGTTATGATAGCTTATTTATTTATACCCGCCTACTTTTTATTCCAAGAGTTTTCACTATAGCTTCTGATTTCTGGGAAATCCTAAGTCACATTATTTATCCAAGAAACATTTCATCCTTTTTATTTCTTTTGAAAATACTAGAAAAGCATATATAGTTGTCTTATCCATTTAAAAGGATAAAGAAAAAAAACTTGAAAAATATGTTTAAAATCTTAAAATAACTCAGTAACTTTTTTTCTTCTTTAACTTATCTAGAAAGATAAAAGTTACACTTTCTTATTTTCTTGGAAGGGGCTCACTTGTAATCATATCTTTAAGATTTCAGCTTTCTTATTTTCTTGAAGACACTAAAAATCCCATTAAAAATCTAATTTTATTCAACAACAAAGATTTCACCTTCCTTTTATTCTCAAAAGATTTAAACTTTCTTTTTTTCTTGAAAACCCTAAAAACCTCATTAATTATCTCCCTTTACTCACCAAGACAGAAACACCAATAAAACACATACACTTGAAAGAACACAACAGTGTAGGCTGACACTACAGTGAAACAGGTAGCTAGACATTTTGTATGTAAGATAATTAGTCTCTTCTGTCTCTTCAATTTTAAGGGAAGTAGCATAATATTATAAAGGTGACCAAACATCACTCAAAACCCTTTTGTAACTTTCTTTTTTGTCTTTTTGGGTCAATAATTTTGAGGTCCTCCTTTTTCCTACATTTCATATATCTACTATTACTTCACACTGTTTCACTTTAAAGAAACCAATACTATAGAGAAAGTGTGTCTATTTGTGGGTGTGTGTGTGAGAGAGAGTGAGAAAATAGAATAGAAGGGTTTGACCGAAGAGATCGAGGCCATCATCATAACTTTCCTTCCCTCTTTGCTCCTAACTTCCAAGAAGAGTATAGAATTCAGGTTGTTATTTTCTTCCACTTGTAAAATCTCATATATACTTTCTTACTATAGAATTGGTCTTTAGTTCAAATTATTTGTGATTAAGTAGCTTGGGGTCTTCCTAAATAGTTATTATTTTCTTCTTTTGTTGAGCCATTACTTCTAATGTAGTACATCATTTAAGTGTCAATCCGTGTCTGATCGGGCGATCTCATCGTTTTCTTTGTATGTACATTTCCACTAAGATTAACAACTTTTTTTTTTGGAAAGAAAATGCATAGAACCGTCTCTCTTTTTAATTATATATCTACCTTCCAATTGAAAATTTACATTTCATCTAGTGCATTTTAATTAGTAAAATTTTGAATCTTAGAGAATTTTGATATATTGTATAGTCATATATGATGTATCATAGTTCTTTATCGATTTATAAATTTTTGACTATTTTAAATAATATATATGTATATATAAATTATTGTGCAAAAAAGTCATCAATAATTGTTATCCCAAGAAGCATTACAAATCTAAGCCCTCAAAACCCTCGTCTTGAAAGAACAACTTCTCTTCACTTTCACGAGATCCAATCTTCTAAGCTTCTCTTCAATTCTACTTCCAAATCACACTCTTCATAGTTTATAATTATACTCATTTTTCTCCCATATTTCATAGTTTTTCTCCACACGAGTTAACTCATCATCGGAGTTAACTTGCTTGTTCAGAGAAAGGTGTTTTTTAACCCATCAAGATCTAAGCCTTATTTATTGGTGAGCATAAGGGTTTTCCTACTTATCTATTTCAGTTTAAATTTTGACAGTCTGTGTTATTTACTTGATCACAAGCAATTGAATAAAGAATTTATCTTTAATTTCTATCTCTTTTTCTTTTTTGTTTCATTTTATTTAAAAAAAATACTAGATTCATTAAGCTTTTCTAAATAATTTTTTTAAGCTTTTGGACTATTTTTAGTGTTCAATTACTAGCTAGTTCTTTCTTGATCGATATGGTAGTGAATTTTAATTTTTATTCTAATGTTTGATAAATTGTACCAGCTGGGAAGCATAATTCACCAAAATTGGAGCAACAACTATTGAGAAACAAATGGCGTCATCCTCAAATTCTCCATGTGCAGCTTGCAAGTTTTTACGGCGAAAATGCCAACCAGAATGTGTTTTTGCACCTTACTTCCCACCAGACCAGCCTCAAAAATTTGCTAATGTTCACAAAGTGTTTGGAGCAAGCAACGTGACCAAGCTTCTAAACGAACTCCACCCTCACCAACGTGAAGATGCAGTGAACTCGCTAGCTTACGAAGCTGATATGCGCCTTAGGGATCCAGTTTACGGGTGTGTTGGTGTGATTTCACTCCTCCAACACCAACTACGCCAGCTTCAAATGGATCTTACGTATGCAAAGTCGGAACTTTCCAAGTTCCAAAACCATAACTTGAGCGGCACTACTGCTCAAGGACTTATTGCTGCGGCTGCAGCAGCCGCAGCAACACACCACCAAACCCTAGGAAATAACTTGATTTCCTGTTGTTCTGGTGGTATGACTAGAGACAATCTATACCACCAACACCAACAGTTTTTCTCACCTAGAGATCAACAAACATCCATTATTAGGGCGTTTGATATCAACAATAATTACGATACCACCGCTGGTGTTCTTGCAATGAATATATCTAGCGGTGGTATCGGTCAACACCCACAATTCCAACAACCTCGAGGCGCCGGTACCGATGATCGGCCTACAACAATCGACCCTTCTTAGGGTTTCTAAGGTAATTAATCATCTATAAGTATCTTGTTTGTGGTGTTTTTAATTTAATTATTGCTTCATTGTAATAATAGTACATGATATTACTCCATGCTATCATAATTTTATGAGTATACTTGAAACTTCATATAATTATACCATAAGTTTTGTTTTGCTCATTTGATGTTTCTTGATATTATTGTTTGAACATTATTTTGCTGCACAATGGAAGGAGATCAGGAGATGGGGACATGTACACAGTAACTTATTTCTTCTAGCTGTTTCATTTCACATAACTTCAAAGTTGTTTAGTATAGAAATGCTTGTATTTTTTTGTTTGGTTTCTCCAATACCAACTACTATTTTGTGTGATGAAAACTAGGTGTAATGATTACACCTATGGTCTATTTCTTGTTTTACAGAAGTAAGATGGTCAAATTTATTGTTACTATTTATTTCTCCATGGTCATATTTATATTTGTTGTTTGGAAGCAAGGAATAATATTATATTACATGACTAACCATAAGTTGACAGATATCTAGCTTATAGGTTGATATAATTCGAGCTAAATTTACATGGGTGAGTTTAGATTTGTATAAAAAAAACAACCTCAAAATGTATATCAAAATTTTTAAGGCATGTGCATGTTATAACTTCTAATTGAACTCGTTTTATCAAGGACCATGGTAACTATTGATACTTTTGCGATATTTGAGCTCAAACCTTCATAATTGAGCTTGTTATAACATGAAATAACGATTGAGATGATTGAATTTTCTTTGTGAACTTGTTCACTTTTTAATTTGATATGGTTTGAATGGATTTTAGACCCCGTAAAGCTTGTACTAGTATCGGGTGTAGGTGCTATTTTTCTCTCATGTAATCATTCCTAGCTCCTCTCTAGTTTTTGTCGATATATATGCTAATTTCTATTTTTAATCAAAACATTCACAAGTGATTAGGGTATATATTCATAGGGAAAGTATACGGTAAGAAGAATAATTAAAATGAGAAGAGTGATAAGTAACTCTAGTCACACATTTTAAATGAGGAGGAAAAATTTGAAGGAAGATGCATCTATTTTTGTAGGTTCATCTGAAATTGTAGTTGTAATTAATTCTCATCATTCTCAAATTATTTTTCTCATTTGATTCTAACTTTGAATTCACCAGCCGAAAGATGAGGAACCAGCCAAAAAAAAAAAAAAGTTTATGTTATAAATTATTTCTTTCAATTCATTCCTTGAAAAGTGGTAGAACAAATGTACAGACCTTCCAATCGGTGATAAACCCTAATATTCTTACACGCGGTCATCAATAGTCAAGTCACCATATATTCAAATCATCAAATGCTTTATGAGTTTGAGGGATTTTATCCTTACATCATTTATGTTAGAGGTGAAAAAATGTATGGACAAAAAGCTACTGCAATGAAACGGATTTATAAATGTTAAATACAAAAATCATTTAACTGTTTGTATTTAAATGTTTTGTGGTAAAAATAATTTTTTTTATGACAAGGAGAATATATTAAAAAAACACTAGCAATAAACTAAAAAGAATTACGAACGATGTAACATTACAAAGATCACAACTCCACTCTATCCAAGTATCCAGTTAGGGTATTTTCTTTTACCTACTAGAAATCCAGGAAAAAGATGAAAGTTTCACATTGTCAAGGATAAGTTTTGTGGTAAGTAGTTATTTGAAAATGCTTTTAGCAAGTCTTGCACATATGTAATCACTTTGAAAACAAGCATGTTCATACGATCAACTCTTAGTAAAAATATGCATCCTTTCTTGAAGTTGGTATGTGATCATATTGGCTCTTGCATGGCTAGTAATGTTCTCATTTAGACATTATTCTTTCCATGTGAGCGAATGTCTAATGAATATGCATTATGATGATTCGTGTTATATATTGGTGTATACGTCCTTGTAGCGATGGTTCAGTTTTGTTTTTCATTCTTATATATTGATTCGTATTAATTTGAAATACATATGAAGACCTATAAAAGTGTCCAGATTTCACAGGTCATGAACCCTCATATACATATCTATTTGATATGATAGCAAGTGTACTGGACATGCATAGAATCATATGGGTATGTTGTTTCGGTTAGACTTCTTAAAGATAAACACATTAAATTAAACCACTTAATTTGAAAGTAAACTTGTTTAACGGGTGACTATGCACAATGGATGCACAATTCCTGCCTAGCACGACGTTGTGTTGCTCTTACAGCTACATCGTAGCAATTGTCAAGTTTACACCATGCATCATCCCACTTTTACAGCAACACGTGTGTGAAAGCCATCCCACGTACGAGTGGTTTGATTGGATTTATGATCCCATTGCTTCTTGTATGATCACTTCATTGTTATCGTTTCCTTTATCTAGCTTCTTGCTATTTCAAAGTGCTCTCGTACTCGTGGATTCTCCATGGAACAAGAGATCGAGTTAATCCAATTTGGATCGAGAGTGGTTAGCTGATCCATTGTCATCTTGTATGCCCTTTTAATTTCGTTGTAATTTTCTAGCCTCTTGCTAGCTTGTTATTGACAAAATGCCGTTAAGAAAATATATGGCCCTTCAAAACTAAACAATCCAACGTGACAAACCCTCACGCAGTTGATTACTTTTATTGTTTTGATAAAATCTCATCACGCAAAGATCATGCACATTTTCATGTAACAGAAAGATATTAAACATTTTAATTTCACATGAAGATATAAACACCATTTATCATGTAGATCACAAGATGCACTGTTCCTATTGTAGAAACTTGTATTACTTGATAAATTAATAGTCTATACAAGCATATATATTCAAACTAAAGAGAAGAAGCCTAATTTGGCTAACTCACAATAATGACGAGAAACATTGAGAGTTTGTAAAAAAAAAAAAAAAANTGGCTTGGTAAATATATCTTCAATCTGTAAAGCAGACGGAACAAACATCAAATAGTGTTGCTAGCCTGAAGATGGTGACGAGTGAAATGACAATCTTTTTCTTTTGGTAAAAGGTCAAAAGACCCGGTAAATATATTACTCCAAAAAACGTTTAAGTACAAAAGATATGGGTGAATCTCATATCTCAGCCCCCGAGTGAAATGACAATTAATCTCTATATGCTTGGTTGTTTCATGAAAAACCGTGTTGCACGCAATATGGATAGCACTACGATTATCACAATGTAATGGAGTAGGACTAGTAATATGAACACCCATGTCTGCAACTAACCAACATAGCCAAACAATCTCGCTAGTAATCCCAACCATGGTACGATACTCGTGTTTCAGTAAAAGATCTTGAAAGAACATCTTATTTCTTACTCTTCTATTAGATAAGTGAATCTTCATGAAAAACACAAAACCCGGTCGTAGAGTTGCGAGTAACAGAATGACCATCCCAATCAGCATCAATATAAGCACAACAAGTTTAAAGATGATGTGGAAGGAAACAAGAGTGTCAGAAACTGAGTACCTCAAGGATACCAAAAAATCAGTAAAATAGCAAGCCCAATGAACCGTAGTGGGAGCATCAACAAACTAACTAACAATGTGAATAGCATAAGCAATATCTGGGCGAGTCATTGTAAGATACACCAAACTCCCAACAATAGCGCGATATAAACTAGGATTAGACAAAAGATCACCATATGTAAGAGTATATTTTGCTCTAGCATCAAAAGGAATGTCAACAATCTTATTACTTGTCATTCAGGCACGATCAAACAAATCAAAAATATACTTGGACTGAGATAAAAGATAACCTTTCGGTGATGAAACAACCTCAATACCAAAATAAATAATGTAGTACACCTAAATCTTTCATAGCAAACCGATGAGACAACTCAGGCTTTAATAATTCAATTCCATCACAATCGTCACCAGTAATAATCATATCATCAACATATAAGGATAACAGAATACGACCAACACTCGAATGTTTAAAAAAAATGTAAGATCATGATGGCTGGAGACAAAACCAAGTAAAGTAACAACTACGGAAAGCTTCTCATACCAAGCACGTGGTACTTGTTTGACACCATAAAGAGCCTATTGAAGCTTATAAACTTCACTTGACTGGTGAGAAACACCATGAAGGTGGTGTCATATAAACTTCTTCATTAAATCACCATTTAAAAGGTATTATTGACATCTATTTGAGACTTTCCATTAATGGCTAGAAGCGACTGTAATCCAAGTTCGGACAGTTTTCATTTTTCAACAAGAGAAATGTATCTTCATAATCCATACTATACTTTTAAGATTAACCTTTAGCAACAAGTCGAGCCTAATATCTTTCAATAAACCCATCAAATTCGATTTAATCATACATACCCAATGAGATCTAATAGCACACTTGCCTGCTGGCAAATTTACCAAGTCCTACGCGTAAGTCTGATACTATGCAGCAAGTTCCTCAACCACACAATACTCTGCCAAAATGGATCACAAATAGCTTCTTTATAGGACACAGGCTCGTGAAGACTGTGTACAGAAGCAAGAAAATAAGCAAAAGAGTAGTAATGCGGCGGATTGCAACATCAAAATTTTACAATCTTCCTAGGCAGAGTACCTAATCATTGTAGTGTAGTATAGGCAAGACTCGGGGGATTGGTCGTTCTCTAAAGGAATAATGAGGTAGGCTCAAAGTGTATTTCGGATTAAGTCTAAGGGTGAAGACAATATTATTTTTGGTCTTTTTATATTTTACTAGAAATCAAGTAAAAATCTCGGGTTTAAAGGGGGTTTTGTATTTTAACTATTAATTAACCTAAAATGCAAGAAAATTAAATAACAAGAAAAGTAAAAGTGATGTGAATATATAAAGAAAATGTATTTACCTAGAGTTGCGCTACTTCCTAGTCGTTTCGTACTAGTTTAACGAATTGTCACTTCCTTATATAATGCAATGTGGAGTATTCCCTATTACCTATTGCGGGTTGGTTAGTCTCACATCTATGAACTAGCCTAAGTGAGCGAAGCCTATCTAAATGTCAATAACCCACACAATAACTAAGTCACGTAATAAATTGAAAGGATTTTTGTGCAAACAACACAAAGGCTTTCACAATTGCCTTCACAGAAATGCCGAAAGATTACACCGGTGTACAGTAAATAGAACGTGCAAGCAAAAATAAGAAACGAGTTCACGAAATGAAATGAAAATGAAGAGCAAATGAAAATTAGGAAGTATTTTCACTAGGAAATGAAAATATGGCAATATTTTCATTACAGGGATTAGACGGTAATTACCCAAAGTCTAATATTCATCCGGGAGGAATACTAGATGGTAATTATGTTTTTGGGTACCCGGCAAAATACATTACTCAAAAAATAATTAAGTACAATGAAATGTGACTGAAGTACCACATTAACCTCAAGTAACTGCTTGAACAATAACTAAATTATTCATGACAGGTCATAAATGATCCAACTAGTTATACACAACCAAAAAACCAAGCATAAACTAAGACATAACAACCTTTATGCTAACCAAATGAAAAACAACCTATCCAAGTCTAATGTCATGGATGGCAGCAGCCTTAATTAGGCCGTAGATAGACCACAATCATCAAAGTAATCATCATCATAATCATTGTAGTCACGTGTACCATCTTTTCATTGCTCCAAAAGACTCCTCTTGTTCCCTCCACTACTGAAATAATTAGTCTCGTTAGGATATTCCAGAACTTCATCGTCGTCGCTATCAGAAACATCCATATTATCCACCTTAGAGAATGGGTTACCCACTTTGGTTGAAAAAGTACTCATAGAGGAAGAGATACTTGGCTTAGTAGCCACATCCTGCTCCTTCTCTTTCAAATCAACCTTTTTTAGAGGTTTACCATCATCATCATCCACAAAAGTAACTTTCCCCTAAATAATTAGCTTTTCAAGCTTCTCAATTTTCTCAACATAGAGTAGTACTAGTGCTACCATTGCGGTCGTCTCCATAACTCTCCCTCCAACTTTCTAATAAACTCTTCTTCCCCCCCACCTCCATTTCTACCCTTAGAAGAACTAGCAATAGTAGGTATACCGGAAGCTAAAAAACTAGCCATATCGTTTTTGCAATCAAGAAACTCATCATGACTTTCCTCTTCCACCACCTTAGCTTCCTTATTACTACCAAAATCCAATTCAGCCCCATCTTTAGTCAAGTCAACCGTAACACTAGGAATACCAGCCTCATCAGTATCAACCATATTAAGAGCATCAAACGGATTTGATGTAGCAATATTAGTCACGTTAGAATCCTTAAGGGGCTGTTGGGTCTGTTTGGAATTATCATGTTGTTTCTCATTCGAATCCCTATTAAGAATAGACTTGTTAATATCATAAGTAGCATTAAAGGAAGAAAGAGTCATACCTACATTCGAATCACCATGAGGCTAAGAAGACGAAGCTCCTCCATTATTAGTATTTGTAACTTGTCTATATTGGTACACAACTTTCAACTTTTGTAATATTATAGGGTAATTAATGACACAAGACAAAACATAATCCCCTTAGGGATATGTTGGTCGAACGAAACCCTTAAAATGATGGGTTTGACTTCTTGTCAAACTAGAATACTTGTCATACAAGTATTCTAGAATGTTCCCTAGGAGCATATAATACAAAGGCTTCCTAAGGCATTCAAAGAACTCCTCCTAACCCTAAAAAGGTTGACATTTCTCTCCCCCTCTCTCCCTCCATAATCGTAGGCCAAAGGGTTTCCTAAACCCTTTGTCGACTTACCCAGGTTTTGTGCTCGCCTAACTTGCGTAGGTTCGTAGCCCTAGTTCTACCTGTGCAGTATTGGTGGATACCTAACGCCAACCAAGTGGCAATCAACCCTACAACCCTAAGGGTTGATCAACTAAAGCATTAAGAAGGAAGAAGAAGGCGATTTCGTGCGTACAACTGATGACAGTTTACAGTAGGAGCTTACGCGATGTAGGAAAAAGGTAAGTCTTCTATAAAAACCATTAATAAGTGTTAGGTTTAAGTTATATCTTAGAAGATCATGGTATTTGGGTTTGGTTTGCATAATGTATATGTGTTTATTTTCCACTGTGCATGTTTTATACGACATGATGATGACCACCAAAACCCTACATAAATACCCTTCGTAGCTAATAACCTAAGATATAAGCATTAACTAGACACGTTTTAGTGGAAATTCAAGCTAAGATACGAGAAATAGCCAGTTTTCCAACTTCTAGCATACACACCATTGACAAGAGAGGATAAACAAGTAATCAATTACTAGGTTTCATGCAATCTTAAGTAAATCCACTAATTAATTTAGCCTATCATAGTAATAGAGAAACATGCAATAGAATAAATCAAACAATTAAGATGAAACATGATTGAATGATTGATTAAATAACTTATCTCAATAATACATGACGTCTTCAATGACCAAAAAGGCCTACAAAACTGATGGAAACCGACTATGGTTCGGGTATGAAAGTTCCTCCCAAGTTATACACACAATAATGAAAAATATGTGTTTGTATTTGCAGATTTCAGGATGGACGCCATCACTTTATGGGTGTGATGTCGTTAGCTCGCAGTCCACTTAGGGTTTCATTTGTCAACCGCTTTATTGTGACAATGTCACCTTAAGGTTGGGACGCCGTCAACAAGCCTCTGATGCCGTCATGCCAAGCTTCCTCTGTTAGGATTAGGTGACCACCCCACAGATGCCGGTCACATGCTGGAATTGTCATTTTTCTTCGTTCTTTATCAAATCAAGCCCAAAACTTGTACTTTTTCAGCATTTGCTCTCCCCAAGTACCTAAAACTCAAATATAATCAATTTAAGGCAATATATGATAAAATTTACACAAGTTCAGAGGTTAAATAACCCCTAAAAAGTATACAAAATTACACCTCATTAGATAGAATAACATGATTAAACAAAATCATCTTTTTAGTGGACTAACAATTATGTGTGGTTCGAACATTTGCAGGAGATGCAACCTCAGAAGATGATTAGGTGGTTGTAGGAGGAGGTAGAGTAACGGTTGGTGTATCCTCGAAAACTGTAAGTTGTGGTGTTTCAGTAGTGGTGGTGGTTTCTGGAGGTGTATTTGATACTGTTGTTGTTTCAGTAGTGGTGGGTTCTGAGGTTGTTTCTGAAAGTCGTTCTGGTAGTATGGGTGACACAATAGGTGTAAGTTCTTCAAAGGGATC
Source organism: Artemisia annua (assembly GCA_014162995.1). Classification (NCBI taxonomy): domain Eukaryota; kingdom Viridiplantae; phylum Streptophyta; class Magnoliopsida; order Asterales; family Asteraceae; genus Artemisia; species Artemisia annua. The sequence continues at coordinate 19,238 of LBNU01019797.1, forward strand.
AATTTTTATGAGTTTATATTGTGTTAAATTTTGTGAACTAGCGGGAACAAAATAGTACGAAATGTGCTCTAAAAGTCAACATGGCGAGATGTATACAACTTTTGATTTACCAATCATAACAACAATATCCCTTTTTACTAATAAAATAACCTAGAAACACACATAAAGTGGATTTCGGACATAATTTCATGCACTCAACATATGGTTTTAGGACAAAACAAGTACAGCCGGAGAAACAAATTAGGATTAATCAGGTCAAGTTCCATACAACTTCTTAAAAGGAGATAAACCAGACTTATGTGTATTTGGGATTCTATTAATCACATAAGTGGCTGAAAGAACTGCTTATGTACCAAAATACACTTGGAACATCAGTGGGCAACAAAAAAAAGATATAGCTATCTCAACAAGATTACGATGTTTCCTTTCAACAACACCATTTTGTTAAAGAGTGTCCGTACAAGAGGTATGATATATAGTCCCATCCGATTTAGGTAAACCAACAAAATCACTAAAAGTGTATTCACCTCTCAAATCATAGCGAAAGCATTTTATGACTGTTGAATTTTGAGTTGTCATAAGAGTTCTAAATTCTTTGAAAATTGTTAGATAACGGACCTACTCTTCATCAGATAAACCTAAGTATAGTGAGTGAGGTAATGAAACATAATGTTTGGAACCTCCTTTTGTAGATAGTGGAGAAGGTTCCCACACATCTGATGTACTAGATCAAATGGATCATTAGTAGAGGAAATACTATTACTAAAGGATAATGCTGAGAACTTGACAAGTTTACAACCACTATAATCAGAAATATCATGAGTGTCTAGCTTTTCCAGCGCTCATGTAGATGCTAAAAATCGTGAATAAGAACCACATACAAGACCCAACTAAGAATGTAATAAATAAAATGCTAAAGAATAGCACTTTAACCAAAAAAAGACAAATTCACACTAGATAATGTAGTATAATGAATGTCTCTAAAGTGATCGATAACATAAAGATCCCCTTGCCTGTGATTGTCCAATCACCTCCTATGTTTTCCAGTCATATATAGAACAATTGAAAACATAAAAATTGACATCACATCCAGAATCACATATTTTACTGACAGAAGCAAAAGTCATAGTAATGCTTAGTATGTATAGGGAACATCAGATAAAGCAATAGAAGGAAGGTGTGTCAACTGAACTAATACCTAATTGCATAAACTCAACATTACTGGCCATAATTGATTTCGAAGAATTAAGATTCAACAAAATGAATTGTGACATACGATGGGACTTGTGACAGTGGCACACGTATCTAATATCCATTTAGAAAATAATGATGCAAAACATTTATCATGAGAAGTTGACATAACATGAGACTGAAAGGCTCGAAAATTCTTTAAGTGCTTTAACTACTCATATTAATTTGATAAAATATTAATATTTAATTTCTATCACTTTAAATTATCTCTACCAAATATTATTATAATATTAATGAATAAAAAAAAGCTTTTAAAATAAGTTTACTATTGGAGTTAAATTTTAGCTAGAGTAAATTACAAAATTTGTTTTGTTATCTATAATACTATAAGATTAAGCTCTCTAATTTAATGTGGAGTAATCAAGATACTCAAGATGAGTCCCATAATTTAATGTGAAGTATAACAACATCGAGATGGAAGTGCAAGGGTTGCCGGAATTGATCACGTATTTAGTATAGAATTAAAAGTCGGTTATGGATTGAGATGGAGTTGAAAAGGTTGCAAGAATAATTAATGATTTAACCTAATTCGTGCCTATATAAACCGGCGAAAATCACATTTAGTACGTACATTTGAAGATGATTCACACATCTTTTAGATCTTTGATTATTGGTAGCGGTCTGTAAATTCTCTTTTGCAACATTTAGTACGTACATGTTTGTTGAAGTGTGTCAATGAGAAATATTTTGGAGATGATTCACACATCTTTTAGATCTTTGTAATTAACTTGGTTATTTTTTTTCTTAATTTAGTTATCATACGCATGTACCATGAAAATCACACAAGATCATGCATGCTCAGATAAATGGAACCAAAGATTGGGATACCAACTATTTTATTTGTTTCTTACATATTTAGGTGATTGTTATAGATAAGAATATATATATAGATATGCGTATTATGTTAATGCATTTTCATATACAAGTAATTTATGTGTGTTTTCTACTGATGTAACTCACATGTGTGAATTGATTTAAGAAAATGTGCACGAGCATGTTTGCAAAGCAACATTTGAATGGTTAAATGATACTTTTTAGCGTGATTAGTTGACATCTTAATCTTGCATTAGGCACTGTGATTATTGTTTCCTTATTGGATGTCTTTTGGTGACACCAAAAACCTTTTTTGGATCCAAATATAATGGGAGGAAACAAGAGCTCTAAGTGTTCACCAATTTAAAAAGAGCATGGGATATCAAAAATATATATATGCGAATGTTTTTAATCAATAAAGTTAGTTTATGTAAGTAGTTGCTTTCGAATGCTTTTTGAGAAATATTAGAATGAAATTATCGTGTGCAATTGAATTATTATTGAAAAGAAGAAGGTCCGCGCATCGCAAAGTGTTTTCTTTTTCTATATGTAGAATCATTAGTGAGAAACCAATATTTACGCCCATTAAATGAGTTTGCCATAATAGCAAAATACGACATATTAAAAATATCACATTGAGTAATGAATAGAAAGGAAAAAAATACATAATTTTGACTTAAAGCCGTTTGTAAAAATTATGATATCAAATAAAAAAGTTGAGTTTTAAACATAAGCAAAAGTTCAAACTTTTAACGAAAAACAAAACCGGTGCATTTAATGTGAAGTATATACAACATCGAGATGGAAGTGTAAGGCTTGCCGAAAATGATCACATGATATTTAGTAATTAGTATAGAATTAAAAGTCGGTTATGGATTGAGATGAAGTTGAAAAGGTTGCAAGAATAATTGATGATTTAACCTAATGCATTCCTATATAAACCAGCCAAAATCACATGCACAAACACAAAAGTTCGAATCGAGGTTATTTGATAACAATATTTTCCATAACGTTATCATAATTTGAACATTTTATTATGAACCATAACTAAGTGTTTCCGATTATTACTTCGAACAATTAGGTATAGATGTGATATTGATATATTTAATTACTTTCCAAAATAATGTGTTAACATCAAAATCTACGAAAGTATCTATAGTTTACATGATTTATTTAGTATTAAATGATAAATGTTTCGTTGGGCAACTTATGGAGTATATAAATGGAATGAGATTCGACATGAATTGAATCCATTTGACATGGTGTAAAGCTGAACCAAACACTTTTATCCCATAGTTTATATGTTATGAGATAACAAGACCCTTGCATCGCATGCAACTTGAATAATGAATATAAAAGAAAAAGTACATAAGTTTTGCTCGAACCCATTTGTAAATTATAATAATAAATTAAAAAAATTAAGTTTAACACATAATAGTGGAGTCCAAAGGTTTTAGGAATTATTAATAGTGTGTTAATTAATATTCATTTGGTTAGCTATTTAGAATTGAGTTTATTGATAAAATTTATTAATATTAGTTAGACTTCAATGTTAATTTTCAATGAAATTAGTTGTACAGTAAAATGAGATGAAGCCAAAAAGGTTTGTAACGATTTTTATACAGTTTATGTGGCATTCTTATATATACATGATTACACAAAATTTTACATATATACGGTATTGACGAGGAACCAAAGAATAATATTGAGTGTTGCTTCATCGGTAAGTTACTAAAAGATTACATTTGGTAATGCGTAGTTATGATGAGCAAGCGGACAAAGATTAGTAGTGAACTATGTAAGAATATGCTTGCATCACTTACATGAATAACAACGTTGGTACGTTGCATGAAATGTAGGAACAATGTCACCGATAAAGGTAAAATAACGCTCTTTTGTAGCGGTGGGTTTTAGTAGATCCAATTTGAACAACAAAATTAAAACAATTTGCTAAAACAACAAAATACATCATATTAAAAATATCAACTTGAATAATGAATAGAAAGGACAAAATACAAAATTTTGGCTTGAAGCCATTTGTAAATTATAATAACATTTTTTTTTTGAGTTTTAGACATTAAGCAACAGTTAAATAGTTTATTCCAAAACAAAACTGGTGTATCGCACATGCTATGAACAAGAACTCATTATTATCATTACGCCCATGCAAAAACGTCATATCGAAGCAAACAAAAAATATCAACTGCTCCTACAGGGCTACACATAACTAAAACATACTCTAGAGGCCCAATGCAAGTAACAACACAAACACAATAATAAATAAGATTCAAGGTAATAAATAAGAGCGTGAAAAGATCAAACCGAGATAAGAGTATTAATAGTGGTTCGGCTATGAAGACTCCTTAGTTATAGATTGTTGTATATTCATCAACAAATCAACAAAGATCCCCCGCGGCAACCTTAGTTATAGATTGTTGTATATTCGGCAATTTACACAAACATTAACCGATGAACACTTAGATACAAAGTCTGTGCGTAGCACGGGTTCGGAATGCTCGTTTACTTAAATTGTAGGTTCAATTCTATCATTTCAAAAGTGCACTCATTATCCATATAAGAAAATTACAAGTGCACATTTGGTCCATGTTAAAAGTTAAATTACCCTTTTTGTCTCTCCTTGGTGCCTGGCAATTTAGTCATTTAGTTTTGGCGAAAGACCGAGAGTACACTTTTAAGTTTTTCACGTGAATGACAAATGCACTTTCAAAAAGATAAGAACTGAAACTGTAATTTAGGCAACTTTACAAGAATGATTTTTGCAATTTACTCTTTTAATTATATAGTTTTATTTATTTATTTATGCTTTTACGCAAAAAGCACAAGCATAAGGATGCTCTTCCACATGACTTACATTAGCTCACCTAGCTACAATCCTGCAAACACGTATCCCCTTAAAGATCTACACCGGATCATGTTCTCAAGTGTCATGTCGAGTCGAGTTATCAAATTTCCTAGTCACGCTTAACAAGATTAACCAAAATTTAATGATCATATATTGTCATTTTTATGGTCCATGAGACAACTACTTGACAATACTATAATCAGTGAAACATGTATGCAATAAATAGGACAATACGAATGCAAACAGTAGTTTTATACTTTTGATCCGATTTGTCGAAATTAATAAATGCCAACCTATACATATTTAATTCGACAATGCTCGGTCGTGCTACCCCCACCCCATTATTAATTACTGCTTGTACATAATAATATATATATTTGTAGGAAAGCGTGCGTGCCAAACTCCAAGAACAAAATTAGATCGTAGAGCAGTATACTGATTTCAGAACTATTGTGACTGTGAATATGCATGGGTGGGTCAGTCAGTGGGTGAGTGAGTGGGGGACCTCTATGACCAAATCATACAACTTCTTTGATCATGTTCATAGCTGAAACTAGTAAAAAGTTTATATAAAAATAATATGCTTACGTTGGGCATTCTCAGGCATGAGGTATCTTTGGTCACACGCAGATTGCAAGCGTTACGGCCTCCCCTCTAATGCGTGAAGGCTAAGGTGATTTGGGTGTTAGTTTGGTCATTGCGGTTGTTGGACTAAATTGCAAAGTGAGTGTGTGCTTGTAAAATTTGTGTTGTTTTTATATGTTTAAATATACATCGAGTATAAGTAAATAGTGAGCGGCGATTACAGGGTGGAAGTGAAAGGCGACTTAAAGGGAACAATATACTATGACCTTAAGATATCAGTGACTAAGGGTGTTTTAAAAGGTGAAGATTACTAGAGCCTACACACGGTCAAATAGCTAGATTAATAATGCTATGTATATGGGCAGGCCTTAGGGGTTCTTGAGAGTTCACGAGAATTTGATGGTCTAACATAAATTTTTGTTAAAAATCTCGATTTCTATGAAATGAACCTCATCACGGAATTTTGTGTCACACAAAGACAATAATATCTTGATTACTTAATCCACTAATATGTCAAAAGAAATGCATCTCTTCTTAATTCGTTTACTAGTTTTAATAAAATCGTACATTTTAGCTCACTTTTTATTTTCATTATTTTCGCAAAAAAATTATGCACCTGATGACTTAAGTTTTGAGTCCGCACGCATATGACTAAGTACTAAAGTTACTAAAATGATAAAGGAATGTTCAACTAGTTGAAGTGAACCCCGTGGACTGGCGAATCTAGTGTAAGGAAAGGGAGAGATGCGTTTTTTGAAAAAGAAAATGCTAAAAAAGTTACTTCTAGAAGTACCAACAAATATTTTGGTTGATACTAAATTCGATTGTATTTTTGCATATAATGGCCTAATGGGGCCTTTGCTAATTTTATTTTCTATATTCATCAGTACTGATGGTAGGGTTAGAAAACAGCATGTCATGAATATATCTTTCAACCCTACCACTCCTATTACGGAGTAATTTTCAGAATACGAATATATTTATAACAGGATCATCTTGATTCTTTAATGGCAAAAACATGCCCTTTGTCTCTCTTGTTCACTTTTGCATCACCTGTGGACACTTGTATGCATCTACTTATGAGGACTTCATCAAATGATTCAAACAAGGTTTTACCTTGACCTCGGTTTAAGACAGGATGAGATTCTCGATAAGTAATCGAATATATGTGTTAGCCGTTTTACACATAAGATATCGTGTTCACTCATATATTAGTTATTCTCATCTAGATACGTAATTTACACGATTTTGATATCGTACATGTTCTCTCGTAGACTAGCTAGTTATTCTTTTTTATATTAGAAGACAGTAAATTAGTTAGTTGGCCCAAACCTGAGATCTTAGGACCATTAGGGTTTTTGTTGGGCCACTTCGGAACACAGTGACTATTCGACTATGCTTTGAACATAAAATATCATATGTATAAAGAAGTCCTTAAATGAAAGAACATTTATGAAGTCATCTTTAGAGTTCTTGAGAGACTAGAGAAAGTCTCATCACTTTTTTAAGCGGAACTCGATAAGCGAACTTGAAAGAAAATTATAGAGTTAGTGAGTGATGACAATAACTCAGTGACTCTTCTTGATCTTCTCAACAATCAAATGCATACTAAACTTGGATATTTAAGAAAAATATCTAAGTGCCTAAAAGATTAGGCGAGAACTTTCTTGAAAAAATAAGTCAAGGGTACTAATCAAAGAAACTCAAAGAAGAAGAGTTAGTAAAAAGAAAATATTTGTCAACATTGTTCTCTAAAGTAGGATTTTTTTTCTCTGTCTCGTACGAAGCAATAGGAGGCACGCTATAACGGCAGGATGTGACCTTGCCTTTCGCCCTGCTACCGCCGTTCTAAGTTCTTCTGACTTCCTACTTCTTCATGCTAGCTCTCCAACTGACCGTCTTACTCCAGCTTTCATTTCATTTACTAATTCGCCTATCCTCTCCCTTCCGGTCGAGCTAGTTTTTATTCCTCTATCTAGGCNCCCGCCTTCGTCGGCCCTTGCCGCTTTCCTTAACAAGCCCTCGAGCCTCCTTTGCGCTGCCTTCCTAATAGAAGCCGCCAGGTTGACCCCGAACGCCAAATTCTATGGTAGAGAACATTCTCTTCTGACTTTTAGACCTCCACTCCCTCTGCTACCATTCAATAGGCTTGAATTTATAGCTTCTTCTTGCTTGAGCACCCATTCCAGGAATAAAAGCATTTAATAGAGTAAGGTAGGAATGTACTTTACTAGTTACATGTTTGACACATCGTTATTAACCCACGGGTATCCACCTCGAGCCTTGCATATATAAAAAAGAATGTTGTAAATAAGTAATGCGTTCTCGTACAATTAATGTGATACACATTTACGAGAGCGTTTACTTAAATACATACTTTGGTTATTGTTTAAGTTAGTGAGAAGATCATCATACATTTTCATTCAACTTAGATTGTTTTTCAGCAAACAATCTTAGTAATTTTTTTATTCATTTATAATAAGAATTTAAACGTTGAAAAACTATTATGTATTTCACTATTTCTTTCTAACTTGTTGTCTTTTTAAATGCTTTAATACTTACTAACATGAAAGTTGATTAGCTAACTTAGTTAATATTTGTAACCAACTAAACGAGAACAAGTAGTATCAGAGCTGTATGATTTATAAAACTTCTTTCATAAACCGTTAAGAAGTTTTTAAAATCAAGATTCTACAATGTATGGTGATGTACCACAACTAGTTGATAAAAAAGGAGGTAGTTTTGTTTCTATTGCCCCTAAACTAGAAGTTGCAAGATTTACAAAATAAAAAAAGATAATGCTTTGTTATCCGGTTGGAATGGAACCTTAAGGCCGAAAAGAGGAAGGGTGTGCGGGAAATGTACAAGCACATGATGGAGGCTAAAAGATCAATATAGAACTCATATTTGTCATAGAACCAATGAACCATTACTAGCCACTCATTTTTTTATCAAAATAAAAAAAATAAACTTTCACTTTTTAAAAAAAAAATTAAATATCTTGCAAACCGTAAATCGTTACGCGAAAAAAAAATACCATCGCCACGAGAATTAAATTATCTTTCTATAGACATGCATTGTTATATACTTTCGACGAATTTTTTTTTTCGACGACCTTTTTTTTTTCAAAATTTCCGCCCAGAAAAATCATATATGATTTGTAAAAATCATATGTGATTCGTTAAAATCAAATCATATGTGATTTTTACGAATCATATATGATTTTTCTGGGCGGAAATTAAAAAAAAAATAATAAAAATAAAAAAAATAAATAATTCGTCGAAAGTATATAACAGTGCATATCTATAGAAAGATGATTTAATTCTCGTCGCGATGATATTTTTTTTGTAGCTTGAAGATTTACCGTTTGCAAGATATGTTGTTTTAAAAAAAATGTGGAAAATAAAAATGAGTGGCTATGATTGGTTCATTGGTTCTATGGCAAATATGAGTTCTATATTGATCTCATCTCCATGATGGAGTTTGTCAGGAAGCCTCGAGTCATCACTGACATCAATATCATAAACACAAAGCTTCTCAAAGTGACTATTATCAGAGACAATGATGACTCAAAACTTCGAAATCATCGGTGAGTTCAAATGGAGTCCTTTAGGTTTAAGAATGGGAGATGATGTTAGCCGTCCTGAACAAGAAGAAAGGGGTTAATGTTATTGAACTGATAAAAACCATAGGAAGAAAATTTGAAGAAATCAGGGAACAAGAAAAGTTCCTAGAGATTGATACAAGAAAGCCTCGAATTCTTCAGGGTCCGCTCAATACTTCACCCAAAATGAAGAAAAGAAAGAGACCCGGAGTAGCTGTACATGAAATGTATGTGGCTAGTCTTGAGTGCAACAAGGCTCCTTCTAAAAGTACCCATTAGCAATCAATTCTTGCATACTAACCACATGTATATCCTAATCATGATAAGTTTAAACACAAAAGTTACTATAGATTATTTATAATAGAAAAAACATAAGAGACAGGGGTTACTATAAATTATTTATAATAGAAGAAGATAAGACAAAGAGGTGATATAGATAATGTGAGACCTTAACTTAAATATACGAGACCTTGACAATAATCCTCCGTCAATCGGATTACATTTTTATTTACAAATATCTTTAAACAGTTTAATAGAGCTAGCCGTCCATCGGATGGGCTTTAAATCTAGTTCTTGAATATCGTCTCGCATTGATAACCTGGTTACTATTAATTTTCAAGGAAAACTTGAAATGAATAACAACCTCTAAATCTAAAATACAAATCAATAAAAAGAAAGGGCTGAAAAATTGTTATCTTGGTATGATGTTTGAGGGTTATCCCTAATAAACTTGAGTTCATAACTTTGATTCTGAAAGTCTCTCATTATCCTTATTATTGTTTCCAGTAATATGTTTTGTATTTTATTTGGTACTCATAAAAAAATTATGTTAGTTTCTTTAAACATGCTCAAGAAACTAATTCTATTTTTGTTATTATGCTCTAGCATAAATGTCGAGTGAGAATGAGAACCAACTAAATTAAAACCTAAACTCACAGTTCATATTGATTTTTTTCTTCCTCAATATATATACGAATAAGTTCATATATCAAAAGTTATGTAGGTATATTATATCATTGATCATTATTTATAGTTCAGAAAGCAACATAGAAAAGCCCTAATGATCCTAAGTCTACACTCAGGCTTGGGCCAAGTAACTAATTTACTAATACTCAGGGGCGGACCTATGCATAGCAAGGTGGTTCCCGGGAACCACCTTAGAAATCGAGACCCTTTAGAAGTTGTGTAAACAAAAACATGGGACCTACCTTAGAATTAGTCGTGTGACAATGAATTTATACTGAAAATTGATCACTTGTATTGTTCAATTCATGGTCATTGGATATAAAGTTCACCTAAACGATTTAACCAACAAATTACGCCATGAAAATGCAAATTCGGAGACGAAATAGAACCTAAATCACAGAAGATAGTGTTATGCTTTTAAGATTTAATAGTACAAGACCAAATCTTTGAGTCAAACCAATTTAACGAGTGTTTCTAATATTAAGAGGCAATCTTTCAATCAAAGCAAAATTTTGTGAATATAGCCAAGAAGAGAGAATACCTCATGTGATTAAATAATGTGGCCAACTGGCCATAAGGGGATTCTCAATAAAAGAAAATGATTTTGATATAGGGCTGATATAGTGGGCAGGTTGGGTAATAGACCCAACTGAGCTAGGCTCATTAGTCATTATATAGTGTGAGATGATACATGTTGGGTTGGGTTAGTTTAATAAAGATAAGGGTAATACTTCATGCAGTTAAAAGTTAAAACTATATACAATTAATCTAAAATGTGTTTTAAAGATGCCAAATAATTTAGCATTTAACAATAGCTATGAGGGAAAGAGTGTGCAGGGGTACATGTCAGAAAAACAACCCGAAATGAATGCTGATAATGGTTCACAATTATACCCCCACCCACCAAACTTGGTAATGTGTGCTTCTGTCGGGATATCCCCCAGCTTTCAAAACCATCACTTTCTATTCCTCTTTAAATTGACCATACTATTACCATTACCTCGCTAGGTGTGTACATNGTAATCGAATATATGTGTTAGCCGTTTTACACATAAGATATCGTGTTCACTCATATATTAGTTATTCTCATCTAGATACGTAATTTACACGATTTTGATATTGTACATGTTCTCTCATAGACTAGCTAGTTATTCTTTTTTATATTAGAAGACAGTAAATTAGTCGGTTGGCCCAAACCTGAGAACTTGGGACCATTAGGGTTTTTGTTGGGCCACTTTGGAACACAGTGACTATTCGACTATGCTTTGAACATAAAATATCGTATGTATAAAGAAGTCCTTAAATGAAAGAACATTCATGAAGTCATCTTTAGAGTTCTTGAGAGACTAAAGAAAGTCTCATCACTTTTTTAAGCGGAACTCGATAAGCGAACTTGAAAGAAAATTATAGAGTTAGTGAGTGATGACAATAACTCAATGACTCTCCTTGATCTTCTCAACAATCAAATCCATACTAAGGGTATGTTTGGCGAAAGTAACTGTTGCTTGAACTGGAGATGGTGCTCATGCTGGAGATTATAAAAAAAGATTATTTTTATAAGCTACATGAAGTAACCTTTGGTTTTAAGAGATTATGGAAGATTATTTTTTTAGAATCTCTTATAAGTTATGTTTGCCAAACAAAGATTATTTTTTAAGTAGCTTATTTTTAAAAAAAATAAGAATAATCTCTCAACAATCTTGTGTGCCAAACATAGCCTAAACTTGGATATTTAAGAAAGATATCTAAGTGCCTAAAAGATTAGGCGAGAACTTTCTTGAAAAAATAAGTCAAAGGTACTAATAAAAGAAACTCAAAGAAGAAGAGTTAGTAAAAAGAAAATATTTGTCAACATTGTTCTCTAAAGTAGGATTTTTTTTCCCTATCTCGTACGAAGCAATAGGAGGCACGCTATGACGGCAGGATGTGACCTGCCTTTCGCCCTGCTACCGTCGTTCTAAGTTCTTCTGACTTCCTACTTCTTCATGCTAGCTCTCCAACTGACCGTCTTACTCTAGCTTTCATTTCATTTACTGATTCGTCTATCCTCTCCCTTCCGGTCGAGCTAGTTTTTATTCCTCTATCTAGGCCAATATTCCTTCTAAGACTTTCACCAGCAAGGGCTGAAGTCGTGGCNCTCGCTGGTTTTTGGAATTCGACATCAGGAAGTGTTTTCACACCATCGACCGACATCGACTCATCCCCATCTTTAAGGAAGAGATCGGCGACCCCAAGTTCTTTTACCCCATTCAGAAAGTCTTTTCTGCCGGACGACTCGTAGGGGCGGAGAAGGGCCCTTACTCCGTCCCACACAGTGTATTACTATCGGCCCTACCAGACAACATCTACCTACACAAGCTCGATCAGGAGATAGGGAGGATCCAACAGAAGTACGAAATTCCGATTGTTCAGAGAATAAGATCGGTTCTATTAAGGACAGGTCGTATTGATGACCAAGAAGACTCTGGAGAAGAAGCAAGCTTCAACCCTCCCCAAGACAACAGAGCCATCATTGTGGGGAGGGTAAAGAGCATCCAACGCAAAGCGGCCTTTCATTCCCTTGTTTCGTCGTGGCACACCCCTCCCACAAGCACCCCCCGGCTCAGGGGGGACCAGAAAAGGTCTTTCGTTTTCCCGCCTTCGTCGGCCCTTGCCGCCTTCCTTAACAAGCCCTCGAGCCTCCTTTGCGCTGCCTTCCTAATAGAAGCCGCCAGGTTGACCCCGAACGCCAAATTCTATGGTAGAGAACGTTCTCTTCTGAATTTTAGATCTCCACTCCCTCTGCTACCATTCAATAGGCTTGAATTTATAGCTTCTTCTTGTTTGAGCACCCATTCCAGGAATAAAAGCATTTAATAGAGTAAGGTAGCAATGTACTTTACTAGTTACATGTTTGACACATCGTTATTAACCCACGGGTATCCACCTCGAACCTTGCATATATAAAAAAGAATGTTGTAAATAAGTAAATGCGTTCTCGTACAATTAATGTGATACACATTTACGAGAGCGTTTATTTAAATACATACTTTGGTTATTGTTTAAGTTAGTGAGAAGATCATCATACATTTCATTCAACTTAGATTGTTTTTCAGCAAACAATCTTAGTAATTTTTTTATTCATTTATAATAAGAATTTAAACGTTGAAAAACTCTTAAGAATTTCACTATTTCTTTCTAACTTGTTGTCTTTTTAAATGCTTTAATACTTACTAACATGAAAGTTGATTAGCTAACTTAGTTAATATTTGTAACCAACTAAACGAGAACAAGTAGTATCAGAGCTGTATGATTTATAAAACTTCTTTCATAAACCATTCAGAAGTTTTTAAAATCAAGATTTTACCATGTACGGTTATGTACCACAACTAGTTGATAAAAAAGGAGGTAGTTTTGTTTCTATTGCCCCTAAACTAGAAGTTGCACGATTTACAAAATAAAAAAAGATAATGCTTTGTTATCCGGTTGGAATGGAACCTTAAGGCCGAAAAGAGGAAGGGCGTGCGGGAAATGTACAAGCACATGATGGAGTTTGTCAGGAAGCCTCGAGTCATCAGTGACATCAATATCATAAACAAAAGCTTCTCAAAGTGACTATTATCAGAGACAATGATGACTCAAAACTTCGAAATCATCAGTGAGTTCAAATGGAGTCCTTTAGTTTTAAGAATGGGAAATGATGTTAGCCGTCCTGAACAAGAAGAAAGGGGTTAATGTTACCGAACTGATAAAAACCATAGGAAGGAAATTTGAAGAAATCAGGGAACAAGAAAAGTTCCTAGAGATTGATAAAAGAAAGCCTCGAATTCTTCAGGGTCCGCTCAATATTTCACTCAAATGAAGAAAAGAAAGAGAACCGGAGTAGCTGTACATGAAATGTACTCCCTCCGTCTCAAAATAAGTGTCCAATTTGACTTTTGGTTCACCTTTGACCTTAATTTTTTTTTTTTTTTTTTTTTTTTTTTTTTTTTTTTTTNTAATACTTGATGAAAAATTATATCAATGAAAAATACACTTAAAATCCAATCCATTCATATATTTTTCATCAAGTATTATGAAACACCCGCAAAAATAGATATGGTCAAAGTTGAACCAGTTTGACTCTGAAAAGTCAAACTGGACACTTATTTTGGGACGGAGGGAGTATGTGGCTAGTCTTGAGTGCAACAAGGCTCCTTCTACAAGTACCCATTGGCAATCAATTCTTGCATACTAACCACATGTATATCCTAATCATGATAAGTTTAAACACAAAAGTTACTATAGATTATTTATAATAGAAAAAAGATAAGAGACAGGGGTTACTATAAATTATTTATAATATAAGAAAATAAGACAAAGAGGTGATATAGATAATGTGAGACCTTAACTTAAATATACGAGACCTTGACAATAATCCTCCGTCAATCGGATTACATTTTTATTTACAAATATCTTTAAACAGTTTAAACGTTGAAAAACTCTTATGTATTTCGCATTGATAACCTGGTTACTATTAATTTTCAACGAAAACTTGAAATGAATAACAACCTCTAAATCTAAAATACAAATCAATAAAAAGAAAGGGCTGAAAAATTGTTATCTTGGTATGGTATTTGAGGGTTATCCCTAATAAACTTGAGTTCATAACTTTGATTCTGAAAGTCTCTCATTATCCTTATTATTGTTTCCAGTAATATGTTTTGTATTTTATTTGGTACTCATAAAAAAATTATGTTAGTTTCTTTAAACATGCTCAAGAAACTAATTCTATTTTTGTTATTATGCTCTAGCATAAATGTCGAGTGAGAATGAGAACCAACTAAATTAAAACCTAAACTCACAGTTCATATTGATTTTTTTCTTCCTGAATATATATACGAATAAGTTCATATATCAAAAGTTACGTAGGTATATTGTATCATTGATCATTATTTATAGTTCAGAAAGCAACATAGAAAGCCCTAATGATCCTAAGTCTACACTCAGGCTTGGACCAAGTAACTAATTTACTAATACTCAGGGGCGGACCTATGCATAGCAAGGTGGTTCCCGGGAACCACCTTAGAAATCGAGACCCTTTAGAAGTTGTGTAAACAAAAACATGGGACCTACCTTAGAATTAGTCGTGTGACAATGAATTTATACTGAAAATTGATCACTTGTATTGTTCAATTCATGGTCATTGGATATAAAGTTCACCTAAACGATTTAACCAACAAATTACGCCATGAAAATGCAAATTCGGAGACGAAATAGAACCTAAATCACAGAAGATAGTGTTATGCTTTTAAGATTTAATAGTACAAGACCAAATCTTTGAGTCAAACCAATTTAACGAGTGTTTCTAATATTAAGAGGCAATCTTTCAATCAAAGCAAAATTTTGTGAATATAGCCAAGAAGAGAGAATACCTCATGTGATTAAATAATGTGGCCATAAGGGGATTCTCAATAAAAGAAAATGATTTTGATATAGGGCTGATATAGTGGGCAGGTTGGGTAATAGACCCAACTGAGCTAGGCTCATTATATAGTGTGAGAATTGAGATGATACATGTTGGGTTGGGTTAGTTTAATAAAGATAAGGGTAATACTTCATGCAGTTAAAACTATATACTTGTAACAATTAATCTAAAATGTGTTTTAAAGATGCCAAATAATTTAGCATTTAACAATAGCTATGAGGGAAAGAGTGTGCAGGGGTACATGTCAGAAAAACAACCCGAAATGAATGCTGATAATGGTTCACAATTATACCCCCACCCACCAAACTTGGTAATGTGTGCTTCTGTCGGGATATCCCCCAGCTTTCAAAACCATCACTTTCTATTCCTCTTTAAATTGACCATACTATTACCATTACCTCGCTAGGTGTGTACATTTTGGGGTGACCAAGGAAAGGTCAGATACAGTCCCGGGGTTAACCCGATGAGACCGCGTATGTTTGAGTAAAAAGGCTCGCCCTCCCCAGTTAACTTGAACAGGGAAAATGATTTCCGTTAATACTATTACCATTACTATATCTACACTTCCCATCATTACGCTTCTGTCGTCATAATAATTACTAACAAACAAAAGAACATGTTTGCAAACAAATACATACATATTGGTTGAGTGTACAGCTGAAACTAAGAACATATATACCCTCAGTAAATGTACATGTCTACAAAAAGAGTTATAACTGATTCTTTTAATTGTCAAGATTTAAGGTCAATTTACATATTGGATTAGCTAGGAGGGCAATTTAGTCTTCTCTTGTTCAATTCCAACTACAGCAAAGACTGATCTATGTCTAACCATACATCCTCAGACCTCAATAGCCAATAAAGCATATAAACAAAATATGTGTAACGTAAGGTAAAAGTATAGCTAGAAACACGATACAAGTTAATAACAATTCAAAGCATGCAACTTCAATTTGCAACGAATAATGGATTCTGAAGAGTACCTCGGATTTCCTCATTTCCATGTTTAAGATTGAATTGAGAAGGCATCTTAAAGTTCGAATCTTGCCATAGCGAGTGCTCATGTAATCCATGTAATAGGAGCCAAACGCTGCAAATATCTGTGAAATTCAAGTTTTTCTGCGTAGCATAAGTTTAACAGAATATACAGATCTTACAAACCTGTTGTCAGCGCACTTGACGAAATACACCAAAATTGTCCATTTCCTTTCTGTGTTTTTGGTTTATAGTATTCTAGTTTCTTATGAAATAAAGACCTAAAAGGCCTTCCAGTTTAATCCATAAATTCAAATACGATCCCAACAAACAACATCATATTATGGGAGGTCATTGTAAACCACCAAAATTACTCTGCACGCCATAGGGTGTAATATCAGCAACAGATGGTACACAGACAACGAGCATTTGTTGTGTGCGAAGTAATTTTGATACCGTATTAAACTAACTGAGCAGCAAAATATGACAATAGTACCATTCAGACTATGCACGTCAACGAGCTTTTCCAATATAGATCTGTATGCTAGCGGTTTATTATCATGCCATTATGCCAAGTCGTTGGCCTTTCTTCACCTCATACTCATCATTCATATATAGGTTACTGAGCATCGAGATTGATTACCATTCAAATATACAAATATTGAAAACAAATTGCAACAGTTGATTATCAGATTTCAAGAGATTAAACCCCATAATTGTAGACTTCAAGAGTTAATTATCATATTGCCTACGATAATAATTTTCGTTTAGCGTCAATAAAGATACCACAGCAGTGCTGTTAATTATCAAATTTCAAGATTAAACACCATAACCGCAGACTTTACAAAGGACACTCAAAAGAATTTTAGTATAACCATACTTTGGTGTCTATTGTTTGCTCATTCCCATCATACCAGAATAATATAGCCTTGCTTTACCTAAAACTTGATATGAGGATGATTTTGATCTCCGAGATTAATTATCTTTTAAATTTTCAAATCGCAACGGCTATCGAAACATTCAAATATAAAGCAACATTCATAGACTTACGGTCTCAACCTACCATAAACATTCATGTTTTGCGTGATTAAAGACTCCATGACAGTTAACCACAGAACAGTCATGAAATTAAACAGCATGATAAGTTTTCACAGAAGACCAAAACTATCATAGCATTACATCCTTCCAAAGAACTTCACAATCGAAGATTTCATATGTCAGATTTAAAGCATTTTTAATAACAACCCTTAGGAAGGAATACAACAATTATTTTGGACATCGAGCTTCATTATGGCACTACTTAACATCAGAAATTCTAAAGGAACATACATCGACTATTAACAATGAGATACCAACAAATTGAAAACCTGACTTGTAGCAGAACAAAGGCAAGCCAGTGCATGTGTCAACCTCTACAGGATCACGAAGCAGTTGTCGCATTCATCTCTAAAGGCAACATGCTTTCAACATAACTCATAATCTGCTTAAACTCAACTGTCTTAGCACGTAAAAACTTTTCACCAAGAAAGTACTTAACCGAATTAAAACTTCTAGTCTTCATGTCATATATAGGCACCCTGATGAAATTCCTAGACACCCTAATCGGCGCAAAAGCAATCTCATCCACATTAACACAATCTGACGGAAAAGGACCCTCCAAATCCACCCACGACTCACCAAACACAATCGTTTCCTTAACCCAAACACGGTCCTCGTAATCCTTCAACATCCAAATATCCATCTCATTACTTTCCACAACCCGGTCATGACAAAGCACCCCCAAAAACCCATTCACCTTCATCAAAAACGGCTGATTAAACTTCAACGTCCGCATGCCTTTACAATCATACGATGAACTATACTCAATTGGCAACGCCTCATTCGGTATCTTAATTATCTCAAAAATCTCCCTCCTCAAATCAAAAGCTAAAATTTCGTTCCGACTCTCTAACATCAAATGTATCACGCTATTAACACAAACGCTACTTTTTATCCCGATATACCAATCCTCCCCACTAATATCAACCGGTATCTCCACATCAATCTTCCTCCACTCTAAAGTCCCCAACTCAAACAACATTATCTCTACGCTACTAGGTTTAAACGGTTTTAACGACTTAATATCAAGCATCCTAATGTTCAAAACCTTATGTTCATTTCTAACCTCATCGTATCCGAAAAAGTAACATATATGGACCCTTCCGTACTCGTAAACCGAAACCGAACCAGGCGCGTTAAGTTTAACATATTTACGCGTACTAGGATTAATAACAAAGGCAAAATCATTCTCAATAAATCCATTACCAGAAGTTAGTAACACTAACCCATGCAGATGCTCGAGTTCCGTCGTTTCTCGGCGCGTGGAAGGCGCGTCGTGGAGCGTCATGAGATGAGTGACACGTACAGCGGCGCGTGGAGTGGTTTCATTGGCGCGTGAAGCGCGTGAGATGGATAAGGTGGCGCGTGGGACGGAGAGGATGTGGCGGTGGCGCGTGGAGGAGTCGTAGGCGGTGATGAGGAGGGAGGTTGGACGGTGGTGGTGGTGTTGGGTGAATGAAGGAGATGAGATGAGTGAAAGCCATTGTTTGGAAACTGATCGGAACTGAAGTAAGGTTTTGACAGGGAGGCGCGTGAGGATCACGGAGATGATGTCGAGTGGGAATGAGATTGATCGGTCGACTTCTTCGTTGTCGTTGTTTAGGGTTTCCATTTCTGCTTTTCTGGGAACAAAAATTTGTTTGGTGAAATTTTGTTTTAACTATTCACAATATTTTTTTTTTTTTACCAAACCCGAAACTTGAAATGCCCCACAAAAAATTTGGACTGAATATGAAATACCGACAAATCACAAGGACTGAAAATGTAATTAATTCTTGAGATAACCATGGATTTTGGTTAAGGCTATAATAGCGTGAGGCGTGACGTTGCGACATGACCAAGTCTCACGCTTTGAGAGTTATAGCGAAGTAATAATGCTTTTTAATGCGAGAATTAAGCGATATTACAAAAAGTGTTATACATAAGGAATTATGTTAAGAAACTATGCTTGTATGTAAGTTTCTTTATTTCTTTCAAAAAAAAATATTTCAACGGAGTTGAATTTAAAAATGCGCCACACAGACGCTTCTTATCACATTTTTTCACACCTCATCTCACGTCACGCCACGCCTAGAGCCGATACCTTGGTTTATTTCGTAACGTGAAGGCGACGCCTCGCGCCTTAGAGCATCTTAGAGCCTCCACGACGCGCCTTTCAGAACCCTGATTTTAGTAATGTGTACCCACTGATGTAAATAATATAATTTTAAATATAATTTTGAGAAATAATAAAATAACCAATTTTACAAATATATTACATCAAATATTTAATTTTTATTCAAAAAAGAAACTACTCTTGAAACTATTAAGGTCTTGTTAGTTTTTTTTGAAAAATCTAATGGTTGAAAATGAAAACTAACAAGGTCAACCTTGTTAGTTTTCAAAAAACTAGCAAGCTCAACCTAACGATTTAAAATAAATAAATAAAATTAATAAGATGAACCTTGCTAATGTCAACCTTGCGATTTAAAATAATAATAATAATAATAATAATAAATCGCAAGATTATATAGCTAAAAAATAATTAGTCATTTGGCTTAATATCATGACCATTCTTGTTTGATGA
The DNA here is from genome assembly GCA_014162995.1 of Artemisia annua. Taxonomy (NCBI): domain Eukaryota; kingdom Viridiplantae; phylum Streptophyta; class Magnoliopsida; order Asterales; family Asteraceae; genus Artemisia; species Artemisia annua. The sequence goes on from LBNU01019797.1 coordinate 39,405, forward strand.
GATATGATATTAAGTTAAACCAAGTTATTACTTAGCTTTAGTCTTTTGATAACTTTTACTCGATGGCGGGAGTTTTCTTGAGGATGATTTGAGATTGATTTTGCAATGACCTTTGGCAATTGATTTTAATATGATATTGAACTATTTTTGAAACTATTTATGGAACTATTTGTAAGTGTACAAGTTTCTGTGAGACTCAGCTATTTTATAGTTGACCGTTTTTATCATGCTTTTCAGGTAATCAAGTGAAAAGTAGGAACTAAGTGATTGCATTCATGGATTTCATTTTAGTTAAGTGTTGAACTAAAACACGACTTCTTTCAAACTTATGTGTTAAGACAATGATGTCTTTATCTTTCAGACATGTACTTCTGAATTTACAATGTAACCGTTGGGAGTTTCTTTTATAATATTATGTTTGCTATTTGTTCTATACCTTTGCAATGTATATTGATTTCGTCGCGCCTCGTGTTTCCCCCATCCGGCAAGGTGTGATACATAGTGTATTGCCCTACCAACATGCAACATATGTCATTTTGAATAAACCCAGTGAGATTCATTACATACTTGGTGGCCTTAATGCGACTAGTAAAGTATACATTCAACGTCTTGGTATGTGACGTTCAATTCAGTACAAAAACAAATACAATAGGCATTTAGTACTAAATGATGGTTCAATTTAGAGGGTTTTTTTTTTTGTTTTTTTTTTGTTTTTTTTTTTTTTTTNAAAAAAAAAAAAAAAAAAAAAAAAAAAAAAAAAAAAAAAAAAAAAAAAAAAAAAGTACTTTGGGATACGTACAAAGCTTTTGAATCTAATACTTATTACTACCATCAAAATACATGACGAAAACTTAAAGCTGAAGCAGGGCAAGGAAAAAACATATGAAACATTTGTTAGACTACCAAATATGTAACTCATGTCCGACATTTCTATTTATGCCAAATATGAGTGACACACCAGATGGCCTAACAAACGGTTCATGGACCGATTATTTAGCTAATCCACTAAAAAAACCTATGGTTAAACAGCAAAAGCAATTTTGTATATACCAAAAGTTGGCTACAAGCCTACAAATAATATCATACGAAGCTAAGCATTACTAAATAAACCAAAACCGTAACCATTTCAACCAAATAATGCTAATAGTACTAATATCAACACGAATTATAATCATACAACGCATATCTAACAAACATGTATCATACATCAATATTAGATGAACATCTTTATATCATCTACAATACAACACATCCAGAACACAAATATAAAGATCAAAAATCCGTTTAGATATAATAAAAGCCGACTACTAACAATATCATACAAACCTAACCACTACAAAATAAACCTAAACTATAAGTACTAATATCAACACAATTTATAATCATACGATGCTGATCTAGCAAATACGTATCATATACCAACAAACGCGGAACATAATAAGGGCGAGGAGGGGTTGTGCTCCCCCCNTCGTTAATAGTGTATATGTATGTTTTAAGGAATTTTTGGGAAAACAATAGAATATGTATATCAAAAAAGGAAGTGCAGAGTTCTTCTTTTTCTTACAAGTGTGTGAAGTATAGAAAAACATGAAAACAAACAATAGTACAAGTACCCAAGGAATTAAGGCATTCTACAATTTAAAATATATATGGACTCCCCTAGAAATAAAAAAGCAAGTTCAAGTGTTTAATTACGTGAGAATTTCAAAACTTTAGAAAAAGCAACTTGCAAAACCCAAACATAATTGATACTTAATCACATTTATTTTTGGTATGATAATTTTCATAAATTGTATTTGCTCTACTGTTACGTTGAAATATTTACTTTTGAGGTATATCAATACTACTGAATTGAGACAATGCTTTCGAGAATAAGGGTTATGCTTTATGCAACTAGTTTTAAGTTCCGTTAAAAAAATTAAATTTCCGTTATAAAATTTTTGCCCCCCCCCCCCCCAACAAAAAATTTCAAGCTCCGCCACTGTATACCAAGCAGATCTAGAGTATAAACACGAATCAACAATAGACCACAACAAAATAAACTAAAATTATAAGTACTAATATCAACACAAATTATAATCATACAACGCATATGTAGCAAATACGTAACATATACCAAGAAAATCTAGAATACATACACGAATCAGCAATAGACGAACATGTTTATTATACAATGTATCATTTCGCCTTTAAAGTATAAAAACTTTCGATGTAAAATAAGATTCATTTTTCCATTTTTTTTTTAAAAAAAGGTTAGATTAATTTTTCTGTGTAGGTGTGTGTGGTTTGATTGGAGTACGTGCTATGCTATATTGGGTCCTTTTCAAGCTTTTATTACATACATATCAAATAGTAAAAACATTGCAATGCTAGTAAAATAATAGACTTATCATAATAGAATGTTCTAAAATCAATTTATATCAATAGGGTTATGAACATCCTTTAACTGCTAAGCATTTGAAATTTACAAAATGACATAACATATGGTACTATGACTTTTGAAGTATATTTAATTAAAATCACCCACAAAGATGACACATAAACATAGTATATGTATTGGGGGTGAAATTTCGTATAACATTTTGATTATCATAATAACATGCTCTTGAATCAATTCTATCAAAATGATTATGAACATCCTTTATTTGCTAGTCATTTGAGACAACAACTTAAGTCTATTAAAAATGAGAACCCTGAAAATATATAATTAGAAACCAAAAAAACAAAAATACATATACCATGAACAGCTACAACTCATCATTCTAGAAAAATTGTATACAATTTAAAGATTAAGCATACGAAATTAAAAAGAGCAAAAATAAATATGATTGATAAAAATTAAAAATCGAGCCGTAGTTTTCATTCTTCTATTGATTATCACTTGATTTTTATTTATCTAATCTAAGCCAATAGATCCACTGCATGAAAATACTTGTTGATGTGTTGAGAGAAGTAGAGTTGTGATTATGAAAAATTTATGTGGGAAGAAGAAGAAAAAAACATAATAATCGAATCTTGTATGAGAGAGAACAAAGTAAGGACATAACGAGGCAAGATTGAGATGAAATTCCACCTCTCTTGACGGGTTTGTAAATCACCAATTATAAAAGTATGATTTCTAATTTTAAACCAAACCCCTTCAATCAAATGATGCTATCAAGCCCAATCCCACTCCTTAAAGCCCACACCCATGAAACAAAAGGCTATAAACCTAAGAAACTCCAGTTCATTTTCCCCAAAAGCGGAAATGAAACCATAACCCAAAATGAAGCCGTCACTCATCTCATCTCCATCATTCACCAAACACCACTCGATAACTTCTGGTAAGGGTTTTATTGAGAATATATGTTACCTTTTGGGATAAGATTAGGTTAGAAATGAACACAAGGTTTTGAATATTAGGATGCTTAAAAGAACTTTTCAGCCTAGTAGCGTAGAAATAATGATGTTGTTTGGGTTGTCGAGTTTTGAGTGGAGGAAAATTGATGCGGAGATAATTAGTGGATAAGATTGGTATTACGGAACGAAACATAGTGTTTGTGTGAATAGTTCATATTGAAAATCCTTCGAATTATCTATGATGTCAAGCCTGATGTGGTGAGGAAACAAAAAAGGAGTTAAGCATTAGCGTTTGCGAAACATGATGTTTGTCTATTTAAAACATAATGTTTGGCAAGCGCTTCTCCGTAACTCGTTTTTTGTTTCCTCACCACGTCAGGGTTGGCTTCACAAAAGATAATTCGAACCTCGGATTTTCAATGTGAACTATTAACACAAACACTGTGTTTCGTCCCGTAATACCAATCTTCTCCACTAATATCAATTGGTATCTCCTTATCGATCTTCCTCCACTCATGTTTTGGTTCAAAATACATTTGATGTTACAGAGTAGGAATGAGGTTTTAGCGTTTGATTTGAGGAGGGAGATTTTTTAGATAATTAAGATAACGAATGAGGTGTTGCCAATAATTGAGTATAGTTCATGGTATGATTGTAAAGTTATCGGGTTGTGGAAAGTAATGAGATGAATATTTGGATGTTGAGAGATTACGAGGAGCGTGTTTGGGTTAAGGAAACAATTGTGTTTTGTGAGTCGTGGGTGGATTTGGAGGGTCCTTTTCCGTCGGATTGTGTTAATGTGGACGGGATTTCTTTTGCGTCTATTAACGTGTCTAGGAATTTGATCAGGCCATCAGGGTACCTATATATGACATGAAGACTAGAAGTTTTAAGTCGGTGAAGTACTTTCTTGGTGAACATTTTTTACGCTCTAAGACGGTTGAGTTTAATCAAATTAGGAGCTATGACGAAAGCATCTTGCCTCTGTAGAGGAACGCGACAACTACTTCTTGATCCCGTAGACGTAGAGGTTGCTCTGTCACGAAATGGTCGTCTATGACAAAACACTTCAGATACATGCACCTGCTTGCTTTTGTTCTGCGACAAGTCGGATCTTTAATTTTTTTGGTATCTCGTTGTTAGTAGTTAATGTATGTTCTTTTAGAATTTCTGATGCTAAGTATTGCCTCAGTGGAGCTTGTGCTCCTAAGCAAACTATTGTATTCCGATATATGAAATCTTTGATTGTGAAGTTCTTTGGAAGGATGTAATACTATGATAGTTTTGGTCTTCTGTGAAAACATATCATGCTGTTAAATTTCATGACTGTTCTGTCTGATTAACTGTTTTGGAGTCTTTAATCACGCCAAACATGAATTTTTATGGTAGGTTGAGACTGTAAATCTATGATGCCTTATTTTCGAATGTTTGGATAGCCATGGACTTTTGAAAATTTAAAAGGGAATTAATCTCGGAGATCAAAATCATCCTCATATTTCGTTCTATGAATATATGTGACTGCTTTACTAAATGGCAGTCAAAATCAATTTAACTGTTGCAATATGTATTCAGTAATTGTATGAGCAAATGAGAAATTAGTAATCAATCTCAATGCTCACAATCACCTACATACAGATGATGCGTATGGGGTGAAAGGCCAATAACTTGGCATGATACGATTGACCACTAGCGTACACAACACTAATGGAAATTCTTTGATTTTCACTGAGTTTGGATGGTGCTGTTGTCGTTTTTTTGCTGCTCTGTTAGTTTAATTCTTTTATCAAATTTACTTCGCACATAACAAATCCTTGTGTGTGTACCATCTGTTGCTGATCTTCTACCCTAAGGATTAACTTGAAGGCCGGGTGTTTATTTTTTTTGTTAGCTAAGAGATGGGTGGGGTCCATGTGGGACACATGGCTCTTAGTGTGTCTTAATGGGGAGAGGAAGACATTTTATGCCTTGTAGATATAGATGTATTAGTGGAAATAAGTGGGTTCCACACAAAAAAAACATTATTAAATATTTGTGTGGACCCATGTGGACCCATTCCCTTAGCTAAGGGAAAAAAGAAACACCCCCCGCTTTTATTGCCTGAGAAATTAGGATACTTTTCTAACCAAAACACAGAAAGGAAATACACTAAGTTGTGGTGTATTCCGTCAAGTGCTCTGCCAACAACAGGTTTGTACAATCTGAATGTTCTGTTCAAATTATGTTATGCTGAATAACGTGAATTTCACAAATCTTTGCAGCGTGTGGCTCCTATTACATGGCACCCCTGAACATTGACTATGGCAAGATTTGAACTTTTTGATACCTTTTCAACTCAATCTTAGACATGGAAATCCCGAGGTACTTTTCACAATCCATTAGTTATTCCAATTTGGAGTTACATGCTATGAACTGTTATTAATCTGTATCCTTCTACCTATACATTTACCTTACGCTACAAATATGTTGTTTATATGCTTTATTGGTTATTGAGGATACGGTTACTCAGTTAGACATAGAGCGGTCTTCAATGTAGTTGGAATTGGACAAGGAAAGACTAAAGTACCCCCTACTAGCTAATAGAATATGTAAATTTTCCTCAAAATATTAACAATTATAAGAATCAATAATAACTCTTATTCTAGACATGTACATTTACTGACGCTATATATGTTCTTAGTCTGAGCTGCACACTCGACCAATATGTATGTATCTTTTGCAAACATGTTCTTTTGTTTGTTAGTAATTATTATGATGACATAAGGTTAATGGTGGGAAGTGTAGATATAGCAATGGTACTGGTAATAGTATGGTCAATTTAAAAGATGATGGTTTTGAAAGCTGGGGGATCCCGACATAAGCACACATTACCAAGTTTGGTGGGTGGTTATAACTGTGAAACCATTATCAGCATTTGTTTCCGGTTGTTTTTCTGACATGTACCCCTGCACACTCTTTCCCTCATAGCTATTGTTAAATGCAAAATTATTTGGCATCTTTGAAACACATTTTAGATTAATCGTTACGATTATATAGTTTGTACTGCATGAAGGTATTACCCTTATCTAATACTAATACTTAGTGTAGATTATCATAGCAAAGTTATCATATTTGGAATACCAAAACAACTTACCAGTGGAAAATTCGCTACCATAGGATGTTATGCTAAAATGTGTCAATTTTAACCTTTTCATATGGATATGAGTTAAATCAGGCTCTTACGATCATGGGTCAAATGGATAATATTCCCTGTATTTGAAACGGGTCATTGGGTCAGAGAAGCTGACAGTCGCTTTAGATGTACCCAGATATATACAACCCTTCAAAGCATTTTATTCTTCAAAGTGTATTATTCAGAGAAGCTGACAGTCGCTTTACATTGTATCATATGAAATAAGTAGCGTTCGTAATCAATAAGCTAATGACACATTAGTTAAGGCATCAGACTAGTCATGAGTTTTAAGTCTCCCAATCTTTTTCCTATCTCAAAATATGTTGAGTAATATTCTTGCAAAGCAAGTATGGATTTCCACCTCCTAGTACATCACTAGAACCAACCTTAACAAGGTTAGAATAGCATATGCCTTATGATAAACCAGACTCAGGGTCATACTGTAGAAGACCTGAGCCCTGAACATGAGTACATTGCTTACCAGTTGCCAATAGACAAAACTTGTAAGAATTTAAGATAAAACATCATACACCTTAATCAAGAGATCCAAAAACCTAGAAATTTCACATCGATAGTAAATAAGCTTATTAGCCATAAGTATTAACGTATTGCCCACAATTAGCTTTTTATGATTATACCAAGCATCATAAATCAGAATCTGCTAAATCAAAATCACTTGTTACTAAAATTTAAATTACTACGTATTATGCTTTAGAATCAGTGACAATTGATAACTAATAATATGAATTCAAAGTGGCACCAGTTAATTATCATAATTGCCAGAACGAGCATAATCAAGCGATTCGTAGTACCAATCTCCACTTTTAGTAGAATCACTATCAGGATACTTCATGTTTGATGGAATAATGAAACCTTTAGCTTTCAAACGATAGAGTGCCTGCTAACCAAGAATAGCAATGAGAAGAAAACAAATAAAAATGGGAATGGTGCAATTAACAATTTTATAATGAATAACATACTTGCAATCGAACCGCTTAGTAAAAAATAGACACACAAAGCAGTAAGAAAGAAAGATATGCATACTCCCTCAACGAGTTCTAAGAACACCATAATCAAGCCATTGATTTCAACCAATTATACTTGCATATGTTTATTAAACAACAATTGATAAGGTACTACTAAACTTAATGATCAATAGTTCACACAAAGACACAAATTGGCAAAGAAATAAAAAGAGAAAAGAAACAGTAGGCAAAGTTTTACCTTTAGACAATCCTTCCCAATTTTAAGCTCTTTGACATGGCGAAGGCTTAGTATAAATCTTGCAAGCATATCTTCTTCTTCTTCTTCTTTATTTGGTACATCCATCTTATAATCTAAGTAAGCTTTAACCAACGAAGACACATTTAGCAACATAAGCTTACAACCAAATTCATAGTAAATTTTTAGTGACAAAATATGAGGAGCATTGATTGTGATGATATTCCCAACGTCTTCAAGTTCATCATCTGTATGCATGGATCCAGAGAACACCAAGTTTTTTACACTATTTGAAGTAATATCAATCCGTCTAAAACCATTGCAATTATCTATTACTAAAGTTTCCAATAAAGGACTCCCGGATAATATATTTTGAATCAAAACTTCATCGAATTTCCCGAATGAAAGACACAAACTAATAAGATTTATCCAACTAACGTTCCCACTTGGATTAAACATGCAGTCTTCCACGTATAGATGAGTAAAACATGAATTAGTGAAAAACGACTCAGAGCTTATCACAAATAAATCATCCTCATCCTCATCCTCATCCTCATCCTCATCCGTATGTAACAACAACCAAAACTGTTGGACATTACAGCTAATAGCATAACGAATCAAGTTTTTGACTTGTGCTTTAAACTTAATATTGTAATCGGTATCAAGTATGAATTTGACTAGGTTCAAGTGGCCACGTTGAGTTATGGTTTTGTAAACAGACGAAAAGAATTCAGTGAGTGATACATCTTTATCATCTTCATCATGTTTAAACACAAGATTAGGAACTTGAGGCCAAAGATTTTGCAAACCTGTTGTAATGGCTTCTCGTTCTTCATCCATTACTTCGATAGGTTTTCGACTTTTTGGGTGTTTTCTCCTATTAAATTTTATTTATAGGTAGGCATGCTGTAACTAAGTTTCTTTGGCCCCAAGGCCCCCAATTATTTAGAAAACAATAATTTCACTACCTTAAATAAAACTAGGTATAACATTCGGTTATTAACAAACTATAATGGGCTTAGCCCAACAACAACACTTCTTTCTAGTTAATCAAACTTATCTAAATATTAATTACATTACTTGAACACCTTTGGTCATAATTAGGGGTGGCAATTTTCGACACGACACGATAAACGACACGAACCCGACACGATGTTAAACAGGTTTGGGTTGAGAATAAACAGGTTTGGGTCAAAAACAGGTCAACCCGTCTAACCCGTTTAATAAATGGGTCGTGTTTGGGTTGAGTAAATATTAAACAGGTCAACCCGTGAACCCGTTTAAGTATATAAGACTCTAAAAATAAAATATATAGCATGCCTTTTTATGTTGAATGTGGATTAAATGTATTGTGTTATGTACTTAATACGATTGAATTACAATTATACCTCATATATCATAGATATTGACGCTTATAACTGAGAAAATTGTCGTATAGTTATTTGTGTGTTATTTTTATCATATTTTAAATCCTTATATCACTTTTGCATTTAAACTAGTTAAATCAACAAACCACCAACCTTATTCACTACTTGATCTATATTTTTAAACAGGTTAAACGGGTCAAAAATGGGTTGTACGTGTTATGCAGGTGTGGGTTAGGGTTGAGTTTCTTGACACGATTAATAAATGGGTCGTGTTTGGGTTGAGGTTATACTAACCCGCCAACACGCGAACCCGAATAGGTCAACACGAACACGACTCGATTGCCACCCCTAGTCATAATATCCATATATGTTTTATAGTTTGATATCGTTTTATGTAACTAGTTATAATTTCCGTGCACGCACGGGGTTTTCTCAGAAAAATTTAATTATATAGTATTATCGTTTAAAAACAAAAAATCTTATGTACGTTTTAAAAAGTTAGAGCATCAACATGTGCAAAAGTAGAAAAATAGTTAGCAGAAATAGTAAATATAACTATGACATCAACCTTGTATTTGATTCTTGAGCGTGTCTCGTTATAATGTTATTGCGTCAAATGTTCTTTGATCACATTGGTTTACACATAAATCAAATTTATTTTAAAAATTTTGCTTACTATATGAACATATAAGAATTTAATCGTGAAAATTGTGATATAAGTGCAACTAATAAGTATGCATGAGTTTTTCATTATGTATTAATATCAATTAATATTTTGTAAAAGTTTTATTCGATGAAAGATTTAACTTTGTTTAGCTAACATATATGTTAATGTTTAGGTTAATGTTGTTGTTTAATTTTAACTATTGATATCATGTTGTACGAAATGTGCGAGTTTAGTAGCACATAATGAGTGTTGATGAAGCTAAAATATACTCCGTAAAGTTTTTTAAAAATGATTTTCCGAATATCCGTATATAAACTTTAAATAATAATTACATGAGTCGTTATAAGTACAATCGCGTATATTTATTTTCATATCACAGTAGCTCGTACTTACCATTTGATATTTTTATTACCGTTAATAATAATTTAACTGTATTTAATATTAAAACCCGTGTACGTATAGATTAAACTTTTAAATAGGATAACATGAGTTCTTATTTATATTTAACGTACCTAGTAAAAAGATATTTTAATAGATTAAAGTTTAAAACTAATATTTATTTTAAAAGTATTTAACGTATATTAAAAACTAATTCGTACATTTATTAATTTTTGTAAGTTTAATAGATGGAAGTTTAAACCAATACTAATACTCATGTAATTGTAAACAAAGTTCATACTGCAAATTGTAGGGGGTATAAAGTGTAAGGGTTTATTTGTTTATTATCTAAAGTTATCAAAAAACTTGGAGATTTATAATTTTACACTTAACTCCATATAATATATTTAAAATTCAACCACTAATGTTTTATTAATTACCCCCTCTTTTTATAAGTTTTTATTTTTATAAATTTGACACCTATATTTTTATGTGTTTTTTCCTCAATCAAAATTTTCCACCAAATTTATTAAATTTTGACCAAAAGAAATTCTATTTTGACATTTTATTTGCCAATCATATTGCTCGATTATGCCTATGTGTCAAAATCGAGCTTTCCTATTGGCCCAATTTTTTTCCACTAAGATTGTTTTGTCAAAAAGACTATGAAATGATGTAATTCTTTTATTATATAAAAGATTCTATAATAAAAAACTTAAATACAACACATTATTCACCTTATAACTGTATTACTCCTTTGTTTTATAAGGAGTCTTGTAGTCTGCACGTTGCGACAGAGTTTTTAGCTGTGGGTTTTTTTTCTTTTAATCCAGTGATAGCGGTGCCAGTTTTTTTAATCGTTCGCAATCGAAACAATTGCTAAAAAGGTTACTTCTGTTTAAAAGATACATTAAAAAAGTACCAACAAATAAATTTGTTGATACGAAATTCGTTTGTATTTTAGTGTATATGGGGCCTTTGAAAATTTTATTTTCTAGATTATTAATCATTGATCGATGGTAGGATTAGAAAACAACATATCATGAATGTATCTTACAATCCTACTATTAAATCTCAGAATATGAATATATTCATGACATGATCATTCCCTTTTCTTATATACTTCCTTTTAATCATTCCACACACATTCCTTGATCATTCCACCTGTTCTATAACACATTACAAGTGAACAATCATATACCACTTAAAGATCAAAGTAAAGAACACAAGAAGAGCTTCAAGCCTCATTGTGTTGTAGTTATTAGTGTGTAGTTATATACATTGTTATGTGGCTTTGTATATTGTTGTATCATCTTGTTTCACCATCATATAAAAGTTGTTAGTCATCATTGTGAGGGATCGGTTAGTATTTTAGGCTTTAAAATACATCGTGTAGAGAGGTTGGTCTTACCTTGACAAAGACTCGATATCTAGCTTAGTATTGGTAAAGAAGTGAAGCGACGTTGTAAGGTTTTCTCCGCTGAAAGGGAGCTTCTTGATATAGTGCTTAAAAACTCTCGAGTTGGATACTCGGGGAGTTGAGTAAGACGAGGAAGGAGTCTTCGTTCCGAACCACTATAAATCATCTTGTCTTTGGTTTGCTCTTTCCTTCTCTCTCTCTCT
>LBNU01019797.1:52823-63465 GCA_014162995.1 Artemisia annua
TTTTTGGATGAATGTAAACTTTAACTTTACGTTGGCCTTGTTTACAGTTGCATCTATGTTATCTTGTTATCTATTCTTGTGATGATACCAATTTCCCGTAGCACCCTGAAAGCTTGTAAGTCTTCCGCTGTACGAATTTTGGGGGTGTTACACTTAGCAACTAGAGCAACAATCTAATATTCTCTTTTGGGATATTACAAATACACATTGAGAGTTCCTGACATTCTTTTTGTTAATAACTTTCACATAAGTATCTTAACAAATTTTGAACTTCAATTTTAAGACTTAATGTGATTCATCACATTTCATATTCAACAACGTCTTATTAATCTTCTAGGAGTCTAATTGAGTATATTCAATCCATACTCAATTTCTAACCTTGATAACTATTGGAAGAAAAGAAGTTATAGTTATCTTTAATCAAACAATACTAATAAAGTTTGATTCTCCTAACTGAACAGACCATAAACATGTGGTATTTCATTAGGACTCATATTGTCAGACAATCTATCAATATGAAAGATAAACTTATATCTTTTAGCTTGTCTATTTACCGACTAAATCAACTTAATGATGAAATAGAATTTTCAAGCCTCTTTGCATGCTTTATAACCCAAGTACTTATTAATCAAGTTACTTCTTGTTCATGTCTCTATAAGAAGACATAAACCGTTATAATCCCGTTATACGTTATTAATCATTGATCAATTCAATGACTTCTTGTATATGTCTTAATTAAAAAACATAACAAGCTAACGTCTTACTTTACATTATACTAAGCCTTGCATAAAGACTTCATGTTTATAACTATACAATTAAAGTATAAACATGTATAACTAAAGTAATCATGAACACCATCATTTGGTTTCAATAATATTTTCAAGTTAACTCACTACTCACATTTATTTATGTCATTCTAAGAATACATAATTATTGAAGTAGTATTATATCACTTCATGTATTTATGTCATTCCAATAATCCATAAATATTGAAGTTGTCTTGTTACCATATTGACACATGTTCTAATAGGTGTTTAATTTAGAAACAGTAAATTATCCATGTAGGTCTCACGCATACATGGAAATTCACCTTGTTGTTGGAATTTAGTCTGCGTCTCACGTTTACTAAATTTCAACACCAACTGTTTTCTTAGATTAGATTTATATTAGAATGTGAGTCTCTTACTTTGCAGTTAAGAGAATCCTTTAAATCATATTCTTATGTGTTGTTCCTTGCACATAATAAAGATTTCTCCCACTTGTGCATGAAACAACACCATACCATATAAACTACACGCATGCGTTTGTTAAATATGAACAATATGATTTGTGTCATTAGCATAACTAGTAGATATAGAGTTACTCAATCAATCAAGGAAACGTTCATGACTATCCTTGAAAATATTAGTATCTATATATTTTGGAAAGTAATTATCTTGAGACATGCAAAAGATAATCTGAGTTACAGTCAAGACATTAAGTCTTGTAACTCCCACTGAATTAGAGAACATTACAATAATCCCTTATTCAGTAATAGGCACACAATACTCCCACTGAATTTGACAACATTATAAATGTTTCATTATCAGTGAAAGGAAATAGTGTGCTATTTACTTTCCTACATCTTTTGAGAAAACCCATTCGCAACAATTATATATAAGTTCTAAAAGAATGTATTCTACTATGTAAATGTGATTCATCACAATCCAAACTATTAACTTGAAAAAACTGGGCATGCAATTTCTTCCTGAATAGATCTACCATTCCAACAATTGTATGTAGTATCTTTAAATGGTCAAAGCAAAACAACTAGATAAAATTGCTAGTTTGTCTTTTACCATTTTGCGGTAATTTGTCTAGTTTCTATTTTAATAACTCATAAAGTGCAAATCATCTTACTATTAAAGATTGCTATGAGTTATGTATTTAGAACATAGACAATTCTAATTATCCTATTATATCTTTCTCATTCATGAAAAGGAATAGAATTAAGTCTCACACTTCTCTATATGGAAAGAAGACTATGTTTATTCTCTTCGTAAAGTTGATCCTAACCAAAAACCCATACGGGTGTAGATCAATTTACTTGTGAAAAGAATAACTCGTGTTTACGGTTCAATGTTGCATTAATACATTTAAAAGAATTTGCAAAATTCAATTTTAGTATTTTCGATAATACATGTTTTCAAGAAAATATAATACCCATGGAAATATTCATATAACCAAATAATTTTCTTGAAAACCTAGGATCCAACTTTTCATAAGTTTCATTACATCAGTTAATCTGCTAGTAATGAAAGTACAAAAGATGGTAATCTGTCGAACAATAATTGGCAAACAATTTTCCAATTCCTAGATCATTATGGGATTTACATCAAATTGATTCATCAATTTGCAATGTAAGCATGTTTCATCCCATCTCATGCCGTAAGTTCTAGGTCTCACGCATCAACTTACTTAAGTCGTCTAACTTAGAAACTGCAAATTCTCCATGTGTGGTCTCACGCACACTCGGAAATTTGCCTTGTCATTAATCTTTGGCCTAGGTCTCACGCATACCAAAGAATTAACTCCAAGTGTTCCTTATAGTTAGATGGCATGTAACTTAAATTTATTAGGGTATTAAATTTTGATGTGACAATCAAAACATGTATAAAGATGCATGCACTCATCTTTATAACATAAGTTTTCAAAACAATTTTTAATTACCAATTAGCAAGATAAAATTAGAATCTTTTGTTTGAGGTATTGGGTTCACCAATTAAAGAAGAACCTACAATTATCATCCACCAAGGTGGAATTGAGGTAAATCACCCTTAAGATGATATTGTACATCCAATGGAGATGTAAGTAAGACGTCTTTAACTAAGACATAAGTGCATGGAAACCAAAGGTAGACTCTAGGCTCTTTCCAAACCTTGTTTCCATCACTATGAATTAGCTAAAAAAGACTTACTTGCACAACCATATGTACAAAAACATCAATCAAACACAAAGTTTATAACTTTCATCTTAAAACATATTAAAAACTATTACAATATAAATCTCGTTGCGAGGATGCATTTAACGCATTACGGCATGTAAGGCCAACCCCTAAGTATGACACATAAGATTTCGTATTGTAAAGTTCTTAATAAAATTATGTTTCACCATTATTAGTCCAATTAATTTTCTTTTCAAAAAATTACCCTTGTTATTGCTTACAACATCGATAAACACATAACACATAAACAAGTAATTTAAAAGAAAACAAATAAACAACTAATAAATAAATAAAGATGAAACAATTAGCCACATGCAATTTTAATTAGATAAAACCCTAATTAAATCAATTCTAGGTTTATAATGTGTATAGTTAACTAAAGTTTTCACTTTGCACAAGTGAGCCACATCCATCGAATAACCGATTGCGTAAGCTAGAGTCAATTATACACCACATAGCACGTAAATTGATTTTATTACTATTGAGGTCTTCCCCAATTTTAGATCTATCTAAATAATCATTTGATAAACAATTACTAACAATTAACAAATCAATTAATCCATGACTAACATGCATGTTTCGTCATGGATTCATGCATAACACTTAGCAATTAGGTCACAAGATACGTTCAATTAACACATAAATTTGTTAATGACCTAAGGTTTCTAATAAAATTAATATTTAATCCATAAACCCTAATTTGGATAAAAGAGTAATCGACTCCCCCCCCCCCAAAATTTAGGGTTTCGAAATTTTACAAGCCCTAGATCTCAAAACAATCTTAACATGTATCTAAAACATTAAAGATTCGATTTTTATGTGTTTTATGTAATCAATTACATGTTATAGCAAGCTCGTGATACCACTGTTAGAATTTAATAATCAAGACTATCATATTATTAAGTAAATCATGTAGTCACATAGTGCGGAAGCGTAGGATCAATTATAACATATAAAAGATTAACATAAACATAAATAGGAACGTACCTTTTGATTCTAGCAAGAACAAGAATCAAACTTCAATAATCTTGAACAATAGGACGAACCCTAATTAGGGTTTATATGAATTAGGGATCTATAGATTAACCCCTTACCGTTTTGTTAATCGATCCAAGATACAATCAATAGTGTGATTGTACCACGTTCTTATACACACGTACTATTAACGAATTAAAGTTAATGCTAGTTAAAGTATACACAAAATAATATTTGTTTAAAAACAAAACCAATTGATCGAATAAAACAAATCACCAAAACTATTTGTGATGTTGTCGTTGTCAATCACAGAAGTCAAAAGGAAAAGAACCATTAATAATCAATACATGCACATGCATGATAAAAGGTATACGCATGCATGCATTAATAAATCTGTGATTAGAATCGACAAAGGAGAAAAGCAATATACTATTGTTTAGTTAATAGATTTTGACATGTACCAGAGATGTATAAAACAAACCCTTGGTCTTGCTTTTATAGGATAACAAAACTTAGGGAACAAGTTAGGGCTTTGGTTCTAGATCCTTCTTGTTCTCTATTTTTTTTATCCTTGGTCCTTATCTTTGTACGTTAGTCAATTTTCGCCAATTACTAACGTTCTTTATTTGTTTTATGTAATTAATAATTAAATATAACTTTTTATATTAAATTATTAAACTTTAATTCTCATACGTAAAGTGTGCAATCCCATGGTCTCAAGTTCGATACTAGACATATGACTATTAATATTTATAAAAAAACTCCAACACATAAAAGGATGTTAAGTCAATGTTTGTGAACCCAAAACTTGTAGAAAACAACACAAAATGTAAGTAAATCACATAAATCATTATTAAAGGATATCAGAACCCACTCGCTTGGAGCCCACATAGATCGGCCAACATGTGGAACGTAATTCGTGTAAAACCATTATTAAAGGGATATGAGAACCCAGACTTGACCCGTACATGGCGTTTGTGTTATCATATAGGATTAAATTCAACTTGTTTGAAAAGTGAAGATATAAAATAAATTGTATCATAACTACAAAGCTGGAAGGTAACAGATGAATTTAACTTTAAATTAATCATATATTTACTATGTGGCATGAGTCAGACATGTAATTAACGACTATTACTGAAGTTTTGCATATACAAAGGGGTCTTATAAAGTGATGTAGTTATGTGATTAAAGGTGAAGCTCTTATTAATTATCAGTACTCTTATAATGAAAAGTTTGGGACATAATTTTATCAAAACTTATATTAATGACGGCTTTGAATGGTTAAGACTCCAAAGTGCAGATCAAGCGGTCTTTTGTGTTGTCTTGTGATCGTCCATGTGCCATGTGGACCTAGTTTTATCATCAAAACTTATATTAGACAGGTTAAACCATGTGACGGGTCGGAAACAAAAGTTATTATATGCATTTAAAGGAGGGTTGGTTCTACGTACATCTTGTTGCAGGACCACTTGTAATACACTTAGCCATATCCGTAACTCCGCAAGACTGTTGTTTTAGATGCTTCCTTCAATTCAAAGAGAACGAAAAGAAGAAGAAGATTTGAGTTAAAAGGGAGAAACGAAAGGAATCAAAGTAATATATTCTGTGTTCTCAAGAAAATAAAGTATTCTGTTAGAATAAGTTATTTTGTCTTCCGTGTCACGAGAAAATCTTTCAATTTTACCATTGTATTTGGTATAAGGGTCATGGTGATGTTGGCCAGTATAACATGTCTTTAATATCTACTATTTGAACATAGTTTAATCATAATCAGACATGGTAATGCTCCCTTTAATTTCATGGGCAAGAATATACAGGAGCTTACGACTTTCAACAGTCACAATCTCATGTAGCAAACTTGAGTCTCATTAACCTAGTGTATGCAAATCTATAGAAATTTAATGTAACGATTCTTACTTCTTTGAAACATATAAATTTGGTGAAAAGAAAGATTTCAATGCCAAAAGATGACCCACAAGGCCACAAACAAACCTAAATTACTTTTATAAAAATATTGATAATGGAATACGGAGGAGACGGTCTTTGAGGTATTCCACATTAGCAGATGGGACATTCAAGCCAATTATGTGTAAGTTGGTTCATTATTTCAATAATATATTTTGCAATAATATATTCAAACTAGTGTTGGCAACACAACCGAGCTCGTTTAAATCCATTACCCAAACCACCCAATTTGCCACTTATATACACAAGCCTCATGAAGGTTATTTCAGTGTGCGATATGCATTGCCAGGCTTCTTCTATAGTTCTATGAAGGTTGCCATTAGAAACTGCTTTCCTTTATAATAATATAGATTTTGGATCTCGGTAAAAGTGTTCAATCTCTGCCACTAAAACCAGCCAAAAAAAAAAAAAAAANAGAAGAAGATAAAAGAACATACTGCAATTAATGTGGGTGTCATTGGGATGAGCTTGTAACACAATAGCGCTTGAATAAGCGTCATAAAATCTGTATCGACTGATAACAAATCTGGTCAATGAACCGTAGTTTTGCGCACCTTTACGAATCAATGTACAGATTTCGTAGTCATACCGTGTTTCTTGTAATCCAATAGTCCCATACGTGTCATGTCGGCAACGTAAACATAGGCCATAATTCATCCATGGTACACAAGTCCAAATGTACCAAATTATTAATATTAATTTTTGAAATCCCATGAAACTTACATATCATCCTTAGGGAAATTATAGTGTTAGATTTTCAAGTTATCCTTTGTAAATTGTAATCATAACAAATAACTGATACATACCATTTTACTTAATCATTATTCAAGGGCATTTTGGACATTTCACATTAGGCAAAGACATTATCAAACATTGCGATTTTCAAACTGGGAGTAAGTTGTCTACCACCAATGAAAACATAACAGATTTCCTAAGCTGGAAAACAAAGGTGCCACCGCACATGCCGGAAGAATATTTCTTTTTTCAGTTGTGAGTTGCTCTTTAAACTGGCAATCCATAAAATAATTTTTTTTTGTTAATTTTGATAAACAAGTACAAAAGAACAACCCTTTTGCTGTTGATCACCCAGTAATGTTTTTGTCACTGGAACACCAACTTTTTGTCACTGGAACACCAACGCAAAAAGGATTATAAATTTTGGACTAGTAAATTGGAGGGGTGTGCAACGCCAAGGCGACACGTGAAGAACTGATAAGAACAGATACTACACTTGATCTTAGCCAAAAGGCCGAGAATGGTATGCTTATTTTGTTCACAGGCCTTTGTTTTTAAACTCAACTCCCACTTGTCTGTTTGCTTCACCTAGCCGATGTGGGATACAAAGGGTCTTTCAGAAACTTAATTGTTCCTGCACATTTTTTCACACATATTTTTTATTTATGAATTGAAAGAAACCAATTTAGTATTCTTAAGATCATGTACTTATTAATGGTTAAATAAATCGGGTACCGTTTTTGGTACCCAAAACAAGATAAAAAATCATTCATATGAAGGCTTTTTGGGGAGTTTTTCAAGATTATATATGTTTATGTATGTAAGTGTAGTAAGATGTATAGTGAATAGATTGATGCTTTTGTCTTCCATAGTTTTAGATCCGGCGATCAGGTGCGATGTAGGTCAATCAATGCTTGGACATGGTTGTAAGATTCTTCAGCCTAGTTGAATACTTATGTACTTCTCATCATCATCAGAAAAAAAAAGGCGGTAATGAAAGACATTTTTTCCAACTTAAAATTATAATTTGCAACATACACCTTTAGTGGTTACTAATAAAAGACACGTACATATTTTTAAGCAGCTGTAATTGCAGAAAAATGGTTATTAATATCAGTTTTGTAAGTCAAATCTTTATTGAAAACTCAATTGTGTCCAATACTAATAGCAAGTTAATCACAGTGTCCCACAAGCAACGAAGATGATGTCCATGTTTAAAACTAAGACCTCACTCATGAATCATCACCTCGGTCCAGCTATGAGATGCCATGGGGACAGATGAAGTAAACATTATCGCACGTGTTAAGGAAGAAGAGTTTTGTGACAGCCTCGATTACTATTTTGGAGCAAAAATATCTATGGTAGCTGCCCATTTGTTTCAGAACAAATGAATCATATAGAATTTATAAATCATTTCACACCATTCAGATTGAATCTCTTATTTTGTTCTACTGATAATAGAACTTATAAATCGCTACGGCGTTTCTAATACATCTAACTGCACACAACCATAAACTGGTCCCATGTCTTGTTAGGACTCTAGACATATTTGCTTCCTTTAGTTCCACAACAGAAGGAGGTTACTCCATCCTCCCATTAATGTCACTGTATTTCATGTAGCAGTTTCCCTTGTACTAGATTCTTATGAACCTGATGTATGGAAAAATATAGATTACTGAAGGTTAAATGTCATTCTTCCACATCCTCAAAAGATATAGCAATATTAAGGGGTTTAAGCCATTTTAGTGAAACTCCTAAATATTAAGATACCAAGTATTACAACTATGTGCTTAACATCTTAAGCGAACTCCATGGGTTTTAAATATATGAATGTACAAAGTACAAAGTATTTCAAAACGTTCCAGCATAACCAATTCCTAGAAACAGCGGATCTAAATGTGTAAGTAAAGAACGACTAAGAAAGCACAGCAAGTTCATTGACATGAAGCGGTTGGTGCAATGATCGATCAAGGCAAGGGAGTTACCTTATCACTTAGATATAGAAACTGCTTACAAGTGGCTTGATATATGTCGCCACATCTCTTAAACTCGATTGTGCATGGCGCCTTGTTGTTACCCTCTTCCTCATCCATTTGAACTCCAAAACACCCGACTGGCATACCATCCATATAAGCTTGACATGCCATAAGGATATCACGAACCCAACTGCGAAAATGGCCAACCACAAAATCCTCAAAGTTCTGTGGCGAGCAACATTAACCATACACATTTAAACAGTTAATGCTATAACTCAAAATAATTTTTTACTTTATTTACCTTGGGTTGTTTATTCATAATATACACCATTGTTTTGAGTGACTTTAGAAAGGGTATTCTCGTTGTACAAAAAACAAGATTGTTTTGTATGCACAGAGTCATGTCTCCCATATGCAACATTATTGCGCAAAAGATTTGGGATAAAAAACTGATCTTTTACGGAAACCAGGAGTTTGAGCATATTGGAACTTCCAGGAACCCACATCTTATCCACCTCAATGCCCTGGCCGTTTATTTTTGGCAGGCTCAGCTCAACTCCACCACCAGGTAACAAATTCGGATTAATATCAAGACCGCCAGAGTGATACCATAGAAGCTGAAACCAACAAAATCGTACCATATATTAAAGAAGTTTAAAACACCTAGCGAACCCGTACACGAGATTAAGTAGAGAAAAAGTAATTAAATATGACATACAGGTGGGCATTCAGGATAAGATCTTGGGATAAACACGTCAAAGAAGTAAAGGCCATCATGTTATGGGGTCCCTTTTGGTCCAACAATCACAGCACTCAAAAGATCCATCTTTGGTTTAAAAACCCTCACGAATATAGTATCTGTTGTAACACCAAATGTAAAAAAAGAGAGAAATTTGTGCTCAATGTTGGATGGTATTAAGTTTGAATTAAATGCATTAGATACTTAGTACTCCAACTGATAAGCAAAACACATTCACATTACCATTCGTAAGTTAAACATACATACCAGGCAAGTCTTTCTCAAGGATTGTCCACTCTTCCTCGATCCTGTCATCCCAACCTTCTAGCTGTTAATGTTGGAATATTGGTTAAATATTAATATGTAAATGTCTAGAATCGAACCCGAGACCTCGGGATTGCACACATTGCAAATGAGAATTAAAGTATAATAATAATGTATATTGTATGTTTATTATTTGAACACAAGTACTTAACGATCGTTAGTAATTACCGTTAAATGGCTAACGACCGTTAGACGTAAATAAGGAAAGAATGTGTTTAAGTATTATGGTAATTAACCAAGAAAGATCTAGAACTCCCCTTGAGTTCTATGGGGCGGCCGAATACCCTCCATAAGGAGGTTAGGGATCTTTGCTTGGTGACCAAGTTTACTAACACTATATAAAGAGATCAAGGGTTAATGGTTTGACATAACTTTTGTACACACAATTATCCCTAACTCTTTTCTTCTCTCCTTGTTGACCTATGATATCTTGTTATCTATTCTTGTGATGATACCAATTCCCCGTAGCACCCTGAAAGCTTGTAAGTCTTTCGCTGTACGAATTTTGGGGGTGTTACATAATCTAAGTAAGCTTTAACCAACGAAGACACATTTAGCAACATAAGCTTACAACCAAATTCATAGTAAATTTTTAGTGATAAAATATGAGGAGCATTGATTGTGATAATATTCCCAACGTCTTCAAGTTCATCATCTGCATGCATGGATCCAGAGAACACCAAGTTTTTTACACTATTTGAAGTAATATCAGTCCGTCTAAAACCGTAGCAATTATCTATTACTAAAGTTTCCAATAAAGGACTCCCGGATAATATATTTTGAATCAAAACTTCATCGAATTTCCCGAATGAAAGAGACAAACTAATAAGATTTATCCAACTAACGTTCCCACTTGGATTAAACATGCAGTCTTCCACGTATAGATGAGTAAAACATGAATTAGTGAAAAACGACTCAGAGCTTATCACAAATAAATCATCC
>LBNU01019798.1:0-11338 GCA_014162995.1 Artemisia annua
TGCAGATTTTGGCCAAATTGCAAGGGGCCCATTAAACGGATTTGATTGTTATCTTACCAGAGAGCCGTGTGTGCATCTGGATTAGCCAATCGTTTTATCGGTGTAGACATGGCGGGAACTGATAACCACAAAAAAAAAAAAAAATAAAATAAAAATAAAATTAAAATAAAAAAAAAATTGGGTCAGAACAGGATGGGCGAGTATTATTTCACTAAAAGCTGTAAAAAATGTGGATCAAAATTCGCCCGCAGCGACATTTTTGGGAGTGCACACCCCCCGCCCCCACACTAGAACTGAATGATTGTCCGTCAATATTCAAAGTGCGCTAACTTAGTCGGGAATCCAGTTGAAAATGTAAAAAAATAAAAAAAGTTTAGATTTGAGGGGGGCCAGGAAGTGTGGCGGGAACAATCATAGTTTGAAAGTGAGTGTAGTATTTAAAGTTTCTTAAATAGGAAGCTATCAGTTCTTCTTAAAAGATGATGATGATTTTTTTTATTTTTTTTTTTTTCTTTGCATGATATATACAACAGCACCCCCGGGGTAAACCCCCCCACACTTTAGGTAAACCCCCATTATGCATGCATAGCTGTTTTTGTGTTTATCAAGTCGCTAGGCTGTGGACTCGACCCCGAAGTCTGCATTTGTTCATGGGGAAGTATCATGTGGAAGAGATAATCTCCATCGGACTTTCATTCAAGATGTTTGGACAAACATTTGAAACACGTGAAAGTTCCACACCGATGAGATGTATTCCCGGCTCAAGATAATGGTAATTGGAAATGTCGGGGTCAAAGATAGTGTCTTCATTCCCGAAGGAGTGAAGAACAGGAGAAGCCACGGGATAAGTGAAGAAAAGAAAGAAAGTCATGATAAAAATCATGACTAACTCATCATCACCCACAGGAGAATTCATAATATCATGAATCTCATCTTTTAAGCTCATTTGATCAAGATATATCACGGGTGTGTCTAGATCAAAGTAGAAGTTATCATACTCCGGTGGAGGTATGATACGAGTGAGTTCACAGGAGAACTCCTCGAAGGTGAATGAATCATATTCGGGGAGAGAATTATGAGAATGAGAAGTGGTACTGCCACTAATCTTCTCTCCCATATGATCAAAAGTGAAGGCTTCAAATTCCGGTATAGAATCATCGGAAAAAATGTCACTATCCTTAATGGGGATAGGAGATGAAATGGGTTTCTCTTTGAAAGCCTTAATTTTAGAAATGAGAAGACTGACATTCAATAATGTAGCCCGAAGAGCTTCATCTTGGATTTCAGTGTCAATTTCTTCATCATTCTCTTCTTCTAAACTGACTAGCTCAGAAGGTAAATCTTCCACATAAATGATGTCTCCACAAGATAACGAATCGTTATCAGTAGAATCGGAGAACATCTCAACATGATCAGTTGGGAAGATAAGAGGAGGAGGGATATCACACTCATGATCAAAAATTCCCTGTGACTCTTTTGGGATTGGGACAAGGTTCTCAACACTAGACTTTATGAATTCGTCTGATTCCTTTTCAGGAACAGTGTCAAGATGCTCGTCCCCCATGTTTAGAGAGTGAGTGGGAACCTTGGGTGTGATAACAGTAGAATGAGATGGAATCTCAACTGATGGTATCTCATCTGATGGACTTGATGAATCTTTATAAAATTCAAGAATATCAAGTGTATTTTCGTCATCACTGTCATCAGGAATGAAACGGAATCGAGAGCTAGATGTGGCTGCTTTCTGTTTTGCAATGGATTCCCTAATAGATTTTTCAAAGGCATCTTGGGAATTTATTTTAGCAGCCTGATCTTCAGCTAACAGTTCTTCTATGGATTTCTCATGTTGTTCATGACCAAGAAGCTCATCATGACAAGTGTTTAATAACACTTGTATTTCTTGTATGTCTTGGATGAAATCATGAGAAAGAGATTGTGGTGGTGATTGGTTAAGGTAAGGCTGTTGAGCTTGATCAAAATGACGTGTGTCATAATTGTCATAAGGTTCGTGCTCAAAGATAGGTGTGTAACTATTTTGGCAATCAGAGCTGATATGTAAACCTCCACAGTATGTACAACAGTTGAACTGTTGTAACTGATTTTGTGAGTTATGTGGATATTGGTCAAAACCAAATTCGTAATCGTTACAAGGAACTTGCTCATGGAAAAGCTGGTTCCCAGTTTGACAATTAGAACTGTCATGAGGACCTCCACAATACTCACAAGAAAAACTCAGTGTATCTTGATACGAAGCATCATTGAAATTTGAATGATATGACTCTTGCTCGTATGAGTTGTGAGGAAGGTGGTTGAAATAGTTTTGAGAATATTCACAAAAGTTCTGATCATAATCAGAGGTGAATGTAGGTTCAGTTCTCAAAAGATAACAAGCACAAAGTTCATGGCGAAATCCGCAATCCTTGCAATTGCACCGTTCACAAAGTGAACCATCTCCTAACGGATCTCCACAACTAACGCAATGAAGTTGTTTCAACGAAGATGTTTGAGGAGGGTCGTCAGAAAGATTCGGTGAATCATTAAGAGAATTTGGATTTATGAACAAATTGCACACAGTACAAAATCTATTACTACAATTATTTCCACACTTCTCACAAATACACTGGAAACAAACATAGCCGTTCTCAATCGGGCTTTTACAATGAAAACATGTGTAGCCGAGAGACGCCATAAGAATTATACATGAGAGAGGTATAAGAAGGTAGAATCAAACAGATAGAGGGTAAGGAAAAATATTTTTGGGTTTTTTTTTGTTCGTTGAAAACTTATTTAAAATGTTTTTGGTAATCGTTTTGAAAAACCAAATCGTTTCCTCGTAGATCACACTAAGTAATCCTTGAGTAATCTGAAATGGTAAAATTTTACTATTCGTTTTGTTTTTATATGAAAATAAGAAAATATGAACAAGGATGGTAAATACACAATGAAGTGAATATCCAAAGATCACTAATCTTCAAATATGTTTGAATACGCACACAACCTCCCCGGCAGCGGCGCCAAATTTTGATTTGTCCCGAACGGTCAGGTTTTATCACACGAGCTAACCACTTGTGAATGGCTAACCGTAATAAAAAGCCTGAATGTCAAGAAACCAATGCAATGAAGTCCAGGGAGTATAGGAATATTCCCGGGTCGTTTAAGTCCCGACGAGGCGTGAATTGTATTGAAAACGTATTTGTGATCAAGTGATGATGAACGGGAAATCAATAAAAGAGATTTAGGTTGAGATTACACTACGAGAATGTGAAGAAAATAATGCAAATGAACACTAGAAACAATTACGAGAAACGTAGAAACTTAAACAACTTAAAAACGTACGTATACGTTTAAATAAACGTAAACGCGTAAAATAAAAAGTGAAAATGAAAATCTAAAAACTCCTAGATGATGAAAATGATATTTTACAATCCTAAAAATAAAAGAAAATTTTAGAAAAAAGAAAATTATTTTTTTGAGTTTTTGATTATTTATAATTAATTAAAACTATTCATTAACTATTTATTCTCATTTAAATTATTAAAAATACTAAACTACTTTAGCAATTTACAAAACTTTTTATAAAATTACTTTATACTAACAGTTAGCTAAGAAAAATAAGAAAAGTCCTAGGAGCTTAATTATAAGCAGAAAAATAAGCTCATGAACAAAATAAGCTTAAAACTAAAAGAAGGTGTTAAAAGGATTGTTTGTGTATGATTAAACGTGAAAGACCCAAGGGCAGAGTTGGTTGTGGTGTTGTGTGTTGAGGCTGTGTGAGGGTGAGGTCTGGGGTTCGAATCCCAGGCTTTACCCTTGTGCACTTATTTATTTTTTTTTTAATTTTCTTTGCACAAAACTATTAAGCACTAGAAATAAACAACTTTTTATAAAAAGAACTTTTCTAAAAGCTCAACAATAAGCTACTATGAGCTTAAGAACTCAACAGTTCAACAACTATGCTAAAAATAGATTTTTGAAATTGTGAAAAACTACCAAATAAGCTATAAACTGAACAATGGTGACAAATAAGCAAATGAGTACTGAAGTTAACACAATTAAGCTAAAAGGAACTGAAAAGCACAAAGGAATAAGCCAATAAGCAGAAGCAAACCAAATCCAAGCTTGCACAACCAAACAGGTCACACAGGCTAATTGCAGGCTTGTTTGAGCTTATTACATAAGCTCAGAAGCTCAAATTAAGCTTTGATCCTACAAGCTAGTACAACTAACTTTCCAAAAATCCAATAAGCTTGAGCTTATCCCCACAGATAAACTCTAGAAGGGCTTGTGAAGATGGCTAATCCACACTGATGAGTCAATGTGGATAGCTCAGTGAGGCTCATTGTGGGCATAAGATTAAGCATGAGAATAAGAAAAAAAAGAAAGATAAGCACATAAACAGTAAGCCTATACTATAAGCTTCCCAAATATGCAAAGATCTCAGAACTAACTACAACAATAAGCAAGGAACAAGCTCATGAAAATGGGTTCAAACTGGAATTACCCTGGGTGCAGGGCAAAACAGTACAAAAGATAAGCCCCAAATAAGCAGTTAAATTAAGATAAGAAAAATTATAAAAAAATACTATAATGAAGTTAAGCAGCTGAATATTCTAATCCCAAAAACACAAATCATGAAACTCAATAACAAGCCCTAGAGAAAATCTACTAGTTTATTCAAAAACCTGCAATACTAATATTTTGACTTTCTAAAAAAACATGAAACTTTGACTTAATTGAATTTTCCATGATCACAAGTAATTGAAATTGAGTTTATAAGTTGAAATGAAACTAGATTAAGCTGTATCAACTTCAATTACACCTAATGCATTGATTATACAACTTAAAAACTCACTGTTACGCAGTGAAGAGAAATAAGAATGAATTTTGACTTTTTAGCAAACTAACACTGAATTTTATGGTTACACTAAGCTATTATGACCTTAAGTAGCATGTATCAAGCAAAATCAATAGCAAAAGCTGACAAGAACCTAACTAATAGACTTGAACCAAACACTACTTAAAACTGACTAATGTGAGATTTTATAGCTATTCATTGATCTAATCCATAACATCAAGTCCTAATGTTGCAACATGATAGATTAAACTGAGTTGAGCTCAAATAAACAAAACTTGACAACCAATAACAACTTTTACTCATGAAATCTCATAGTCCAATTTGAGGCAGTTGAAGTTAAATTAAAACTAGGAAAATGAGATCAAGCAATCAAAAGAACTCATACTAACTTAAACTCAACTTGATTACATCACATGAGCATAAAAACACCAAATTCCACAAATCTAAGCTACTCTACAGTGAAATACTAAAATTGAGAAAATGGGCTTACAACTGATCCAAACTGAGAAATGTGGTACCAAAGATCAAATTACCAACCTAATGCCTCCCCTGAGGCTTCTAAACCATGCTCATCCAAAAACCACCAAGCTTCTTTGCATATGTCCTCTTCTAAACTGATTTTTGATTTAATGACTATTTTTGAGGTATTTTTGGTATTATTAACTAAACTGATTCTTAGACCTTGTAACCTTTTAAAAACTTAAATGTGAGCTTAAATGAACTTAAAGTAACTCTGAAACACAAGTTTTATCAATATATAAGTGAAGATGTCAATTTCACCTATAAATGCTAAAATCTGAAATTTGTAAAGATCAACTGGAATTAAAGGTGAAGATAATTTACATTACACTAAAAATGTTGATTACATTACTTTTTAACTGAAAATAACAACTGAAAAGTAAATTAAATTAAAAACGACATGGTAAAACATTAAACTACACTACAACTACATACATCTTCCCAACTGCTTCATTTTTGACTTATAAGGACCTCCCAGGGTTTCTCTCTCTTTCCCACTTCTTTTTGAACCGTTGGATGGGTTTGAATTGATCCTGACCCTTCAAAAGGATTTTGGCGGGAAAAGAGGATTTGGCAACTAGCAGTTAACTTGAAGGGGATTATAGATCATTAAATGGATTTTGGACTTATTGGAGGTTAGGGGAAACATAGTATGGGTGAGGTGAGGTGAAGGGATGGTGGAGGGATGGTGTTTGCAGGTTTATCACGTGGGAGGGAGTGAGGTTAGGGGAAGGTCAAAGGGTGGTTTGACTGGGGGGAAAGTTATAAACGGGGGTGTTTTATTTTGTTTTTTTGGGCTGGGATATTAAAAAGGGTAAATGGGCCTGGGAAAGTGATAAGGGTTTAGTGGGTTGGATGGTTTGTTTTTGATTTTGGGTTTAGATTTGGGTTTATAAGTAACCAAGGGTCCATTTGATAAGTAGTAAACAATAAGGACCAAAAATGTAAAACACCAAAAGTTGGGGGACCTGAATTGCAACTTTCCAAAATATATCATAAGGGCCAAACTTGACAACTTTTATTTATCCAAGGACCATAAATGTAATTTTACAAAATTTGAAATCCCAAGGACCAAAACTGTCATTTTTCCAAACTTTAGGGACTAGACTTGCCATTTATGCAAACTTTGTTGATTTTTATCTGTTTTTAAACATTTTGCATCTGAAACATATAAAAACACAATACAATGATATTTTCTGTATTTTGATGCATTTTAAAGTGTTTTTGACTGTTTTTGCAGTGCAGACGGAACAAAAATGATGAGTATTTAGACACTCATCACTTTTATATTCGTGTTAAATGACCCCTAACTCATATTTTGATTGGAATAAAAGCTCATTTGCTTGAGGACAATCAAATCTCAAGTGTAAGGGTATTTGATGAGACGAAAAGTGTTACGCTTTTAAGGGGTCATTTAAGCCTTAATTCGTATAAATGTGATCAAATATTGCCCTAAATCGTTCCCTTTGTCATTTTAGGTACTTTTGAGAAGAATTCTGGAAAACATGCATATTTGGACGTTTTTGGAGCATAAAAGTGAAGAAAACGACAAAGTCTCAAAAGAAGCAGGAATTACTACCTGATGGCGTCAGAGTCACAAGGTGACGCCGTCAGCAAGCCTTGACAAAAGAGTGGAAATCAATTATCAAATGACGGGCCAGAAAGATTTTTGGAAATTAACACCTGACGCCGTCAGGTGTTATATGGTGTAGGCCGTCAGGTTATAATTTAAAGAGTGACGGCCCAGAAGGAGATAGAGAGTGACGGCGTCAGAAGTGGATCTAGGCCATCCGAGAAACCTAATGGCGGCGAGCTGACGGCGTTAGCCTCTATATCCTGACGCCGTCAGAGTGTAAAAGTCTATATATAGTTTTCTATTTTTCATTCATTAGTGTGGAACTTTGTGGAGAACTTTTGGCACCAAACCCTAGACGAATTTTCTGTACTTTTTAGGGTTTCCAACCCTTGGAACCCTCATGCTTAATTAAAGATAAGTCTTCACTTTAATTCAATCAATATGTCTATGTGTTGTTTGATTATCTCTTTTGCTTGTCTTTTAATTAACATGCGTAGCTAAATTCTCTTGTGTTTGCTTAGATCTAATGAAACCTAACTATTAATTATTGGTTAATTGATGTGTTGTTGTTTGTTGGGATGATTGTTCCATCTAGAGCATTAAAGTGAAGAAAACGACAAAGTCTCAAAAGAAGCTGGAATTACTACCTGACGGCGTCAGAGTCACAAGGTGACGCCGTCAGCAAGCATTGACAAGAGTGAAAACCAATTTTCAAGTGACGGGCAAGAAAGAATTTGGAGATTTACACCTGACGCCGTCAGGTGTTATTGGTGGTAGGCCGTCAGGTTATATTTTAAAGAGTGACGGCCCAAAAGAAACTAAAGGCTGACGGCGTCAGAAATAGATCTAGGCCATCCGAGAAACCTTATGGCGGCGGGCTGACGGCGTCAGACCCTATAACCTGACGCCGTCAGAGTGTAAAATTCTATATATAGTTTTCTATTTTTCATTCATTAGTGTGGAACTTTGTGGAGAACTTTTGGCACCAAACCCTAGACGAATTTTCTGTACTTTTTAGGGTTGCCAACCCTTGGAACCCTCATGCTTAATTAAAGATAAGTCTTCACTTTAATTTAATCAATATGTCTATGTGTTGGTTGATTATCTCTTTTGCTTGTCTTTCAATTAACATGTGTAGCTAAATTCTTCTTGTGTTTGCTTAGATCTAATAAAACCTAACTATTAATTATTGGTTAATTGATGTGTTGTTGTTTGTTGGGATGATTGTTCCATCAATGTTAGGCTCAAGAAAACTGGCCAACCTCCTTTATGATAACGTCCTTGAACGTCTTGGGATACATGTAGCCAAGGCATACTAGGCTATTAAGGTAGTATTTAACGCATGAGCCACTGTTTACAATCCCTATGGTTGTGCCGTGCATGGCATAGGAGGAGATAAGAGCTCATAGAATTGGAGAGATATGTATGCCACTCCATGAGTTATTAGGAATACAATCCACACAAGTAACATACATATCAATTAACCTGTAAAAGATAGTTAGGGAGTAATGAAGTCTAAGTAAACACAACTTTTCTCCATATAGTTTTCACAACCACAATAGTTTAGTTATTTTATTTTGTTTGTAATTGTAGTAATCTTGGGTTAGTTGACTACCAACTAATTCCGCCCACTCCTTCAAAACCGAGATTTTTACTTGCTTTCCACAAAATATAAAAATACAAAAAGAATCTTCCTTCACCTTTAGACCTATTAGAGTAGTTTTTCTGTCCTAACGAACACTATTCCCTGTGAGAGAACGATCAATCCCCCGTACTTACAACTATCCTATACTACATCGGTCAGGTACACTGCCTGGTGGGGTTGTAAGCCTCTTGAGATCCCTTGAGAGGTAAAACCTGTTGTAAGGTCACAAAACCACGCATCATCACACCAAAGAGTAAACAAGCGAACTCGGCGAGAAGACGAGACAAGACTCAAGAGTACTCACGTCAAGAGAAGAATAACCGACAACATCGACAAGAAACTAGACACAACTTGATACAAGATGGTCGGGTCAAACTACATAATATATCCGAAGCAATCACACTTAAATGGCTACTAAGTCAACCTTATGGTCAAAGTCAACCTCGAGTAACCAAAAGTGTAACAAGGGAAATTGTACGAATTATTGGATACTTATCGTATTTGCTAATACGATGAGTTCAACAATTCCTTCAATGCACTTGTTAATCCAATGTTAACTCATATCTATTAAGTAGACGGTAAGTCATAGGATGGGTCACCTATTAATATTCTCCCCCGGTACGTTTGTTAAACCCTAATTGGATTTAGTAACCCAATTAGCCCATTAACCGTATCAGATAGTTATATTAATGTTAACAAATCCGTAACTCGACATATACTAACACAAACCTCAATATCTCCTAAAGGGTAAGTCTCGATAAAGGTGCCTTCGAAACATTTAACAACTCGTCCGTATGAAATTAGATGACGTTTCATTTATTATTTTCATAAAATATTAAATACCCTTCTTTTAGTTATTTAATGTTTTCTTTCTAATTTAAAAACATTAATTGACGTTTTAACGTCGCTTAATATTTCTTATTAATTAGAAAACATTATATAACTTCTTATCGTCATTTAATAATTACAGGTAACTTATTAATATTAAGTAACGATTTTAATCGTTAGTTAATATTTAACGTTACTTGTATATATGTATATATATATATATATATATATACATATATATATATATATACATATATATATATATATATATATATATATATGTATATATATATATATATATATATATATATATATATATATATATATATATGTATATATATATATATATATATATATATATATATATATATATATATATATATATATATATATATATATATATATATATACATACATATATAATTGTGTCACTTATCGTCCAACAATAATTATCTTTTCGAGTTATTTCACGTTCCGAGTTCACTTTATCCTCGGGTCAACAAGTCAAATCAATAATAGTCTAATAATAACACTAAGTCTATTTTAGCTCGTCGGGTGCCACACGAGACTAGAAAGTCATGGTGACGCCCGACACGGCTCAAATCACACAAACATGCACATATACCCACTTAGTATCTATTTTGCCGCAAACACAACTTCGACACTTGACGGCCGACTACGGCACGCCTTCTAATCCTATCTCCGTCGTTCTAATAGCCATAACCTCAATCAACAACCATAACAATAATAACAATACGCCGACATCAAAATCCTAACAACAACTACAACACAACAACCAAACGGGCTCTCCACTTCGGCAGAAACAACAACAACAAGAACCTTAATAACAACAACAACATAGCAACAGTTATGACAGCCAAACAGACCCTATGAGTGGTTGACTGTCACAACAACACGACCCAATGACAACCATGAATCGACCAACAACAACCACAGCTCGTCCACAATAACGAGAACAACGACAACAACTCTCGACAACACAAAAGAGTAAACCGAACATATACAAATCAAAACCAAGACTCGACACACAACATTACTAACACACAACAAGGACCAAGACCCATTTGGCCGTGAGTTTAAACTCACGGCACCACTGTTTCGGTTACCACAAAACGACAACAGGAACACCAATGATACCAAAATGGATTATTATGCTTGATTTTATTTAGTTTTAATTCGTTTATATAGCAAAACCCTCGAAGAGTTAGATGAGCAACTCGTGAGTCAAAAGATCCAGAATATTAGAGGATGATAGTGGTGATTCGAGGCTGAAACTCGAATGAAATAGGTGTTTGGGTGAGTTTGAGAGCGCGTGGTGTATGTAGATATGATGAGGGAAGTGAGGTGAGCAAGGTGATGATGGCGGTGTGTGGTGGTTACCGGCGGTGTGGCCGGAGATTGGCCAGAGACGGCGAGCGGTGTCGGAAAAAGAGAAGAGGAGGAAGGAGATGCTAACCCTAGAAATGTTATAATAGGGGTTTATATAGGGAAGCCCTAGGGTTAAAAATGAAAATATCCAGGGACCATATGTGTAGAACAGAAAGCTTAAGGGGGTGGCGGGGTAATTTTAACTGCAAGGACCATTATTGTAATTTTTGTTATCTTTTGATATTTAGTGAATCAGGACTCGGTTTGGTTAGTAAACGATGGATTCATGACACGAGTATAGCACCAACGCGCTCAGAATATTATTTTCGTTAAAAATGACTATAAATATGCCTAGTATCTCGAAATAAATACTAAACTCAGCTCCAAATATTTCGTCGTTTCTCCAATATAGAACATATCGGGAATTTCCGAGTTGTCACAGGAACTAACGACAAGTTTTCAATATTTAGTGTGGTTTCTTTTGGATTTTTTTTTTTTTTTTTTTTTTTTTTTTTTTTTTTTTTTT
>LBNU01019798.1:12027-40098 GCA_014162995.1 Artemisia annua
TTATTATTAACGAGGGGTAAATTAGTAATTTTGTAATAATAGGAAAAAATATCTGGGAACACACCCACCTAACCATGTACTTTATTATTAAAAAAAGTGGACACATGTCGCACATTAAGTGGAATCGCACATTCGCACATGACCAAATTGGGAATGCTGGTTGAAAAAGTACCTTTGTGGGACTTCAATCAAGAGATTATCCATTTTTGGGAATTTACGCTTGCAATTTCCACACAATGCACAGCTCAAAACTTCATTAGGCTTCCATTTCATAATCTTGTCTTGTGTCAGCAACCTTTGTTGAACAGCAATCCACAGAACAAAAGAGTGCTTAGGTATAAACTGAGTGAACCATACTGTAGGGGTGGCAATTCGGGTCGGGTTCGGGTTGGCGGGTTCGGGTTGTCAGATTGGCGGGTCAGAAAAACCCAACCCACACATGACCCATTTAAATCATCGGATCAGCTATGTCAACCCTAACCTATTTACACATAACCCGAACCTAACCCATCTAACCCGTATATATATGTGGGTTGGCGGGTTAAAGAAGTGACACGAGTTGAATAGGTTAAGCAGGTTTCGGGTTGACCCATTTAACCCGTTTTTATATAAAAAGTTGCCACATTACATGAGTTAAACGGGTTTGCGGGTCGACCCGTTTAACCCATTTAACCTGTAGAATAAAATATAAATATTTTTTAATTTAAGAAAAAAATTTTAAACGAGTTGGCGGGTTGACCCACTTAATTTATTCCCAACCCGAACCTTACCTGTTTAATAAACGGGTTAGACAGGTCAACCCAAACCCGACCCAAAATATATTTAACTTAACTCGAACCTATTAATTTTCGTGTCGGTTTCAGGTTGGGTTTCGTGTCGGGTCAGAAATTGACACCCCTAAACCATACCATAGACTTCAACTCAACATTTTGTCCAGCTTCATTCATATCTTTCCATACACCAATGGTTTAGAAATTGACATGCTTTCCATCATTTGTTTTCCATACCATTTTATCTCTTTTAGAAGCATATAGTATAGGAACCTGAATTTGTTTGTCTTTGTTGAAGATCTTTTGAGCCGATTTGGTTTTGTTTGGTTCATAGCTTTGAATTTGTCGGTTAACATTTGATTGTTTGTTTTGAAGTCATCGGCATTTGCTTTGGAACGATTTTGATTAAGATTGCTTTTGGGAATCGGTAGTTTGTTTGGAATTAGGATAGTAACTCTAGCGTTTGAAATTTTAAATTTGGAATTTGATTTAAAACAAGTGGAGGAGTTTAATTCACGGTAGAGATTATTAGAAATTGAGTTACACTTTAAGGGTTGTTTGGTAAATTTGGTAATTTGTTTAACTTATCCTACAAGTTTGTATAGAATTAGGAAATTATTCTATAACGGTTAGTTTAGCCTACAAATAAAGATCAATGACGTTAATTTTTTGTGTATCTTTTGAATTAAAATTTGGTACCTTGGAATTAGAATTTTGTATTGGTGCCTTTGAATTTGATTTTGTATGTGATTGAATTGATAGTTAATAAAGCTTCCGCTTCATTTATTGAATTTGTTATTGTTATTATTTTTTTTCGTTTGATTACTAACAGATGATTTTGTTTACCGTTGAAAAAAGGGGAACATATACAAGTAATTTAGTATATATATGGTTTAAAAACATGAAAATTAGTTCACACAGCCTGTCGACTAATTGTATATAGACGACTTCCAAATTAAGTTTTGCTGCTATTATTATTTTCAAACCCACCCTCTTATATTATATAATGAGATTTTCCCTTTTTTCCAATGTAATTGCTAATTCCCAAGCTTCTACCAAATATATATGTTTAAGTTGTTTCATATATTGCTAATGTTCATTACTTGTGTAAAAAGTATCACTTCATGTAGTATTACTGATACAAGGTTGGTTAGGTTAAGATTAAGTTCAATAAAGAACAACAACGAAGCAAATATATATCACGTCCCATTGCACCGGATGGAAGAGACTAAATTTAAATGGCAGCAGAGAGAGCGGTCTACAACTTATCATATACTTCCATATTGTTAAAATCTAGTTATAGGACTTTTGTCTATCTATACATCTCTCTAGATAAAGGATGCAATGTGAACAAAAAAACGTCATTGAAGTACTTTAAAAGGGGAAAAAAAGAAACAAAAACTAATTAAAACCAACTTAACGGACGATTGACAGTCCTTTTTGTACTAATCTTGTCGAGGGCGAGCCACCCAGAGTGAGCTGAGAGAGCGAAGGCGATGAAAATGCTCAGCAACAGCAAGTAAACTCCTCGCTGCTTGACGGGTTGTCAGGAGCTGAATAACGTGATGAATAGTCTGGCGTCGCAAATTATCGGCCTGTAAGTAGGTGTTAGTTTTCAACGTTAAATATAATTATCAATAAGAAATGGAGAATTGATCACAATCATAATTGATAAATGTCAATTACAAGTAGCACACATTATGGTATCAATCAACTTTAATATACATTGACAATTTTAAAAGAGATACATTGTCTTAGTGAGTAGTTGGCTTGTCAAATGAGCTAAAATACTGAAACACCTATAATGCCAACAACACACATATGATTTTATATTTTTATTGTTTATCATCTGTGTATGTGTATGATTTAAGATGGAAATAGGACATGGACTAGGGTGAGTTTTTCTACTCTTAGGTGGATGGATTGAAAATGAATGCAGATTAGTTCAACTTTACATTTATTTTCTTTTATAATTATAGATTAGATCATAAAATGAATTGTGAATGTTTTTAATCATTCANGAAAATTAGTTCACACAGCCTGTCGACTAATTGTAAATAGACGACTTCCAAATTAAGTTTTGCTGCTATTATTATTTTCAAACCCACCCTCTTATATTATATAATGAGATTTTCCCTTTTTTCCAATGTAATTGCTAATTCCCAAGCTTCTACCAAATATATATGTTTAAGTTGTTTCATATATTGCTAATGTTCATTACTTGTGTAAAAAGTATCACTTCATGTAGTATTACTGATACAAGGTTGGTTAGGTTAAGATTAAGTTCAATAAAGAACAACAACGAAGCAAATATATATCACGTCCCATTGCACCGGATGGAAGAGACTAAATTTAAATGGCAGCAGAGAGAGCGGTCTACAACTTATCATATACTTCCATATTGTTAAAATCTAGTTATAGGACTTTTGTCTATCTATACATCTCTCTAGATAAAGGATGCAATGTGAACAAAAAAACGTCATTGAAGTACTTTAAAAGGGGAAAAAAAGAAACAAAAACTAATTAAAACCAACTTAACGGACGATTGACAGTCCTTTTTGTACTAATCTTGTCGAGGGCGAGCCACCCAGAGTGAGCTGAGAGAGCGAAGGCGATGAAAATGCTCAGCAACAGCAAGTAAACTCCTCGCTGCTTGACGGGTTGTCAGGAGCTGAATAACGTGATGAATAGTCTGGCGTCGCAAATTATCGGCCTGTAAGTAGGTGTTAGTTTTCAACGTTAAATATAATTATCAATAAGAAATGGAGAATTGATCACAATCATAATTGATAAATGTCAATTACAAGTAGCACACATTATGGTATCAATCAACTTTAATATACATTGACAATTTTAAAAGAGATACATTGTCTTAGTGAGTAGTTGGCTTGTCAAATGAGCTAAAATACTGAAACACCTATAATGCCAACAACACACATATGATTTTATATTTTTATTGTTTATCATCTGTGTATGTGTATGATTTAAGATGGAAATAGGACATGGACTAGGGTGAGTTTTTCTACTCTTAGGTGGATGGATTGAAAATGAATGCAGATTAGTTCAACTTTACATTTATTTTCTTTTATAATTATAGATTAGATCATAAAATGAATTGTGAATGTTTTTAATCATTCGAATCCTAATAAATTATCTCAATAAACATAAAACACTTGGTACCATTGTTTATGCAAATTAGAGAAAATATCGACAGCATGATGTACAGAATTACTGCATTCAAAGTAACTAATGAGACAGTTTAATGTAGGTCTGCAGTCAGATTGAGAATTCAGTTACTTGGGTGCTTGATAGTAAATTCTACTCCTCTAAATTTAAGCACAACTCTATCAATAAATAAAACGTACCATTGATAAAAAAAAAGTTTATACTAGTATTTAAGTAACTTTGATTTTGTCTTATCTAAAGGCATATAATAACCGAAGTCAAACAAACCTTAAATATTAAGACTAATTCATGTTTTCATCTACTAACATGTTAGGATGACACATCTTCGTGCCATCAAGTATGTTAAGGAAATCAAATTCGTTTAAGAATTCCATAGATACAAAAATATATGTTTTTGTCACCTTGGTTATATAATTATATCGTCTAATGAAAACAAGAAGATTGAAGCATTGATAATCTTTTATATAATAAAACAAAACCCCAAGTGGGGACTTTTTCATTTCAAAAAAATTAAATCATACCTTATTTAGTAATAATTTTATTTAAAGAAAAAGATTATTTTTTTATTAAGTAACATTTTATATTTATCTATAACACAAGTAGCAGATAAATACAAAAAATATAGATAAGATGCAATTAACAATAGAATTAAAATTTTTAAATAATTATCTTTAATAATAAAAAACTATAATTAAACATCATAAATCAAACAAAACAAAGATTAAATTATTTGTTTTTTAATAAATAAAAATATATGATTAAAAAAAAATTAAAAAAAAATACCCCGCGCGTGCGCGGGCTTTATAACTAGTGCAGATAATACCAATTCCTCTTGACTTTTAGAAGTATAAGATAACAAGTTGTAGAATAATAGTGATCATACGCATAGTTGAATAGAACAATTAGAGTGTCAATAAGGTTACACATAGCTTTCTACAATTATACACACATGCCTTGACTTTTAATTAAACTTTGAATATATTAAGAATCACAAAGAACCTGATATATAGCTTAAAGAGGTATGACATGACAGTAAGATTTTGAACATAAGGGAAGGGTCTTTTTGTTTAAAAAAAATAATAACATATATAGGGTGGTTAAACAAGGAAACACAGAAGTTTAAATTCATATTAGACGCATTTTTTATAATTAACAATAGGTTGCCCGTCATGTTTGTGATGGGTTAACTACTTATGTACAGTAACATAAAAGTAATCAAGCACGGAGTGCAACATAACAGGGATGGTATAGACAATACTCATACTGAACAATGCAAACTACCCCAAAACAATACTCATACCCAGCAACGCAAAATAATCCCATAATACATTAACAAGGTACCTTGTACTTTAAACGTTTATTTGGTTAATATATTTTGCCAGGGTGGAGATCCCTTTACCCAAAAAAAAAAAAAAAAAAGGTACCCTCTGGTCCTAAAGAAGTTTCTAAGGATAACTTATTAGATAATCAAGCTGAAAGTGATGTACATAAGAATGCTACTGGCCCTACTGTGCATGCTGCTCAAGAACAACCGGTTAACCAAGCAAAGAGTGATGTGCATACTCCTAAAAAGTATATTCATGATGATTTAAGTGATATCATCACTAAGAACTCATTTGGTGCTCTTAGTGATGAGGTGACCAGTTCTGAATTGGGGCCTGAGGTTGTGGTGTCGCAAAAGGAGCAAAGCGGGCATGTTATGGAGATTGATAGTGACAATGAGGTTGATGAGTCTATTGAGTTTGGAAAACCAAGTACTCCTATTGACGAGAAAATTGAAAAGCTTGAAAAGCTTATTATTGATGGGAAAGGAACGCTTGTGGATGTCATTGGGAAACCTGTTCCGGTGGTTGATGGTCTAAAGAAGGGAAACCCATTCTCTAAGGTGGGTGATGTGGTTGTCTCTGATAGTGATGATGAGGTTTTGGAGCCAAACGATCCTATGATTAATTACTTGTCATCAGCAGGAGGACAAAACGAGCTTGAAGGTTATTTTTCTGATGATTATGCTGCTCAGGTCCTTGACTTACCTGGGCAATTGGAGGAATTTAACAAGCTAATCGATTTTCAGGTTCAAGGCAGTTCGAGGAAGTAATCTGTTATGTGGATTTGTCTAAGTGTTTTACATGTTTTTTCTTTCATGGTTGTTCTAGTTGTCGGTAGCTAGTTGTTCATTTATGGCATGTCGTAAATGATCTAGTGGTTGTTCAAGCGGTTGCTTGAGGTTAATGTGGTATTTCAGCCACATTCCATTGTACTTTAAACATTTTTTGGTTAATATATTTTACCAGGGTGGAGATCCCTTTACCCAAAAAAATAAAACACATGCATGCTTCACAAAAGTGATTAACCTATGTTTAGTTAGTTTGTTACGTTTACTTTTATTATAAATGTTATTCTTCTTACAAATTGATTGAATGAAACTACATTATCCTATTGCAAATAAATAATTTTTAAGTTATATTATTCAGATGATTCTAAAATAGCAATGTTATGTGATTCATATTCAAAAAAATTTACCTTGGATTTAGGATGCTAATACACTAATTACATTCAGACTCAGAGCTTGATAATAAACAATTAATATATAAGTTATACTTCCAAGTTCCAACATAACTCAAATCAGTTTATTTAGCCATGTCGACGGAAAAAATTAAGGAAAACAATTGAGTTTTTTTTTTTTTTTTGCCGCAAGCATCATAATGTGTTTAATTAGGGATTTATTTATTTTTGAATAATATAGATGTTTTCAATGATGCAAACTGTTCTTTGTACATAAATATGTCACACAATTGTTATAGACATGAATTGAAATAACAACCAATTATTTGAGAAGAACCTCATAAATTCACTATGCTACAAGCAATAGTAATATAAAAAAAACATTAATTGTACATAGAAGTTAGTTTTTTTGGGCAGATATATATGGAAGTTAGTTTTGATGTTATTGTAGTAGTTGTACATTTTTGTTCTAGGGTTTAGTGTGGGGATAGTTTAATCTTGTTGGTTAAAATTAAATGATACTAGGAAAAATGACATCATGAGAATATGGGCATTAGGATCTCAATGATGGGGATGTTTTCTTGGGTCCACCCTCCTGTAAAGACACCGATTACCACGTCCCTTTTCTAAAACTAGGTCAAACAATTTATCCCTTTATCTAAAATTCATGCATGTCGTTTATCATGATTTTATTCTACTTTTTAGCTTTTAATCTCTTGTATACAGGACGCTGTATTAGTAGTGAGCTGTGGTAATGCCCATTAACCCAGATGCACCAATAATAACTAATTTAGTTTTATTATTCCAATAACGTTTCACCAAAATGATACTTATGGATTCTCTATTGATTAAATCTTTAATGCTTACTTTAGCATGGTTATCGAGTCAATGACTACAAGGATAGTCGCCGTGGGATTAGTCGGTTCGCAATATTGAGTCGAAAACCCATGTTAAAAAAAATACAAATAAAATAAAATAAAATAAAAAGAAGCCCGTAATTAGACTGTTCGTAATTGTTTGTACTGCATTGTCTTATATATTACTGAAATAATGACGACCCAAGTAGGTACTTTTTTTTATAAATTTAATTAAAAATCACATGTGACTTGACGGCAGACATCCTTTAAGAAGGATTGCTAAGATACATTTAATATTACAGATATATAATCAATCTACGATTATTGATGGATTTTATAATCAAGTCAATATGTGAGATGTTGATACTGCTAAATGAATCAATACATGTGCCAACTGTAAATTAGATTTTTCAGTTTATGTACACTTTCAAGTCACTAATAATTGATGGACTGGAGGGGGAGCAGGTTAATAATCTGTTGGAGTAGGTTCCCTAACTAAAGACTGCTAGTAATATATTCTCCATCATATGGACCCACTATGCATATTACCTAGATGCATACATGTAACAGATACTATTTTAGTTGTATAATTATTTTGTATAATATATCATGTTTAGGATTATGCTATCTTGATTATAAAAAAATGTACCTGTAGAACGAAACTTTCGAGAGCCGAGAGCTTGTTCATGGCTGCAGCCATTTGACCCATGTAGTTAGCCATGTTTGTAGGGGAGCTTAAAGCATCAGAAGCAATGGTGTCGGATAGAGATTGATTGAGTGCATCAAGTCCTTGCGAGAGTGCTTCTTCTGCCTCTTGTGTTGCTTGTTGCACTTCACATATCGCCATGAGTTGTTGCTCCGTTAATGGCTCAATTTGACCAAGAACTATCTGAAAAACAGATTCCAACAACTCAAATAAGAATCACTAATGTTTTTATAAGAGTAAACTAAATATATTAAATTACAAGGAAGACATAGTTTTGGTTCCTTGATGACCAATCACCTAAACATTTGCTGTATGTAAATTCTAGTTACCATGGTAACAGTCTATGCAACATAGAATAAGTAGAGTAACTTTTTTATCATATATTATTTTTTATGTTCTAATTAACATAAGATATGAAGACTGCTTAACATGAGGAGAAAAAGGAACTAGTAATCAAAATAATACAATTCCTATTTGTTTTGGAAGCTTCTTCCCCAAGTTCTTATCTCAAACTTATTTTTGAACCATAAACTCACACGCTGGTAATAAACAACCAGTCCCTGCACTCGAGCGCCTGTATGAACATTTTCAACTGCTTGTTGTCATAAAATTTTCAAATAAGTATAACACTTCAGTTTCAACCAACTCCTAAATATTGGCATCAATATTATTTAACACAGTCTATCATTAACATCACAAATAGAAGGCATAATTGAAGAACAGATTTTTGCATCATTTGTACACTACACAATATAATTGATTAGTACTTTTTATTCTCAACAGGAATCAAATGACCAAATCCTAGTGTTTTATTTGGATTCATATCTAACAAAAAAGTACAAGTACTAGAAGTAACATACATTAGTATATATACAATTTTCTCTTCCTAAAGATTTTTTTTGGAAACATATTAAGATAAAGAGATAGACACAAAACCCCAATAAGGAAGAGTGCAGAAGTTGTAGTGACAGACAGGAGCTTTTTAACACAGTTTGGAATAATGCCTAACTCATCCTACAATAGAAAAAAAGAAACCCCTTATGTCATCAATGTAATTATTCACTCTGTGTCACCTTCAGTTTCACTCACATACATACACACAGCTAGAGTATACGTACAACCAAACAACAGCTTGCAGGACATGCAAAATAACTGCTTCATATACTTCCTCTAGTATCTCATCATATCTCCTCCTCCTACAATTTATTGCCACCCTTTCTAAATTTGGTACAGCTATTGCACGCTAACTATAGTTAGTTTTTCATCATTTTCTGTCTACACTTTTTGTCTGTATTCAAATATTTTCCGAGCGAGTCCTTATTATAACTGAATAAGACCACATCATCTTAATTAAATGATGTTACACTGCACACAAGTTAATGAAAGTACAGTATTAAATTTTCAAAAATGTACATATATCAAAAGCGTCTGGTGTAACATATGTGAGTGACCTTCGACTTACATATTATTATAGGTTCTACCTAGATATTTGGCGGCGAATTTGTTTTTCTCCAAAGGTGCCAAATGCTGTAGTGTTAACTTACACATATCTCATGTATGAATAGGTTCAACGTGTTATAATAGGGTTTGATAATATTTTTGGTCCGCAAAAAAAAATAATAAATAAATAAATAATGAAAACGTGAAAAGAAAAATCTAATGAAAATAATATTTACTAACGCAAATAAAGCATTGCTCCCATCTACAATTGATAACTAACAAAAGCCATTTCGATTTGTAGGTCATCCCTCATGGGAGTTATGAGAATAAGTTTAAAACTCAAGAAACGATTTATATTGTGTTTTATATAGTGGACCTCTATTTAATATCTGTGTAGCATGAAACAATTTATAATTCTGAACATGTTCAAAAATTAATGTACTTGTTATTGTGAAATAGTTTATAAAGCCACTTAATGTTTTTATATAATAATTGAAATATGTTCAAAAAATTAAAAGGTTCATAAAGTTGTTTTGTCAAACTTTTAAATATATGAAAATTTTTAAATAGTGTATCCTCTTACACCAAAATTTAGAAGGTGTTATCCTCTTACACCAGAATTTAGGTGTACTGTCGAATTTTTTGGAGCGACTTGTAGTCATTTTTATTGGTTACAACTTATTTTAGTTTGATTTTTAGTAATTCAAATATACTTTTGTTGTCCAAAAAATAATGAAACATTCGATTCCATGTATGATTCATATGATACAGTTAAAGTATCATGTGTTGGCTAAATTATCGGGAGTATGTTCAACATTAGGTAAGCAAACAATATTTCTACTGACTATATGATCAAATAGTTTTTGCCGGTGTGGTTTATTATTTATTATGTCTTAGACGATTACCTATGAATAGCGACGGTCTATAACGACAAATAATTAAACTTGCGACATCGTGATTCTGGTTTGACCATTGATGCAAACTTAAGGGTTTAATTTGTAGTTGTTGCGAGAAAAAAGTCTATTGATTAGAAAAAAAGTATGATAACAGTTTAAGGATTAAAAATTATTTAAAATATAAATTTTCTAGTAAATGTTGTTACTATTTTAAATCAATGATATAATAGTTCACCATCATTACTCAAATTTTAACTAATTTTATGTTTCAAAAATAAACATACATTTTCTATATCTAGTAGAAATAGTAGTGATTAGTGAACAATTGTGAATCCTTTGAGCGGG
Organism: Artemisia annua; assembly: GCA_014162995.1. Taxonomy (NCBI): domain Eukaryota; kingdom Viridiplantae; phylum Streptophyta; class Magnoliopsida; order Asterales; family Asteraceae; genus Artemisia; species Artemisia annua. Next base: position 22,730 of record LBNU01019798.1, read on the forward strand.
TGCTTTTTTTTTTTTTTTTTTTTTTTTTTTTTTTTTTTTTTCAAGTTAAAGTCTGAAAAATTGCTAAATTTATTTTATGTGTTAAAAATTGCTAAATTTATTTTATGTGTTATGCACTAAAAGTTATGCATAGTGAAATGAAAAACGCAGCTATGATTTTTTTCAACTAAAATTTTAACAGCTAATACGAGGATCAATTTTCTGTAAAAAAGCATAAAAAATACTAATACTAACATCTTTATATTTAAAAGTCAATTTGACTTTGTGGAAGAAAACAAACGAATGTAACAATATTAAAAGTACCAATATCGTCTAACAAGACTGCAACAACTGTTTAACATGCCAAAAAGTTATCTAATTTGGACTTTAAAAAAATAATTATTGTAAAAAGAAGTTTAATCATTTGTAGTACGTGTAAAAAAGTTATATAAAAACTGGAAGATATATACTGTATAAGAAACACATACACGACAAATAGCGTGGTTTGCACTTCTTGGGGACCGAATGTCCTGTTTTAGAAAGCTTCGCAGCAATACTTTCATACTTTTGACTATTCTTGTGACATTTTGAGGATTTTGTGCCACATTTTAATCCCATTTTAGTATTTTATATATAGTTCATCATTTATGTTTCTATGCATACGTCTACGTATTAATAGTTATGTATGGATGCAAATATATATGTGTATAAATATATAGGAAAATATTTGTAGACCTTGATAAGCTCGGATGGTCGAAACCCTCCTATCCACATGAAGCATCGCTCAGCCGGAGTCTTCCAGGTACCCGAAATGATGTGAAAAACATCAGATTTAGCAACAATGCTCTTCAGATTCATCACATCATCGATACGTGCTATACAATTGTCAACATAAATTCGAAGCTCATTTTCTGGCAAGTGTTCTTGAACTGCTGCTTGAAGCTCACACATTTGACGATGGTAGTCCTCGAGCCACCTTGCATACTCCATGTCAAAAACTGCAGCATCTACAAGTAATATTTATAAAATAAGAACAAGTCAACAATACACTTAGATGAATCATCTTCAATGATCAAATATGTCATTTTAATTCATCACTTTCATTAAAATTGTTAGAGTACCGGAGCTTATGTTACTCATGCCGAGAGGAACACCTTGATCAGCTCCAAGAACACCACCACCACTACCACCAAGATAAACCCCCTAGCATACAAACAACAATACAAGGTCAACAAATAAATTTTCTAATCTTAAAATAAATAATGTTTTTTACTAAACTAACTAATGATCACCTGAGCTCTAGCTCTTTGCAACTCTTGTTCTAATTGGGTAAGCTTAATTCTGCTTGATTCTAGCTGCTGAACATAAGCCTGTAAAAAGAACAAACATGCAAAGATGCACAGAAAATCATGAAACTATCATAAACAAACAAAATTTTATGAAACTTAGAAAAAGTATTCTCTTTTTCATAAATTTCTTACCTTTTTTCTCAGCCTGCTTTTTCGGGCTGCCTCTCTATTCTGAGCAAGCCTCCTCAATGTCTGCTTAATATGATCAAACATGATAAATTTCGTTTCTTAATATTTCGGGTTGAAATAATTTGCGCTTTACGATTAAAAAAATCGAACCTTAGGATCGGGTGTTTTTGGACGACCCTGATCTGGACTAGTCGTCAGCCCTTTTTTACTTCCTTCACGCTAAACCAAAAACGAAAATCAAAAAGTTAAATAACAGTCAATCGACAAAACATAACCAAACAAAAAACAAATATATAACTTCAGTGATATCCAAATCTTAGTTATGTACAAAAGTTGTTGATTATTTTAATATATCGTTAAGAAATAAATTATTTAATATATATGTACCTTGATAGCTTTAGAGGATTGAGGAGCAGTTGGATTAGAAGAATCCTTTTGGGGGTTGGCGATGTTGTCCATAGACGGCTCAGATGGTCTCCTTGAACCACTGCTTGATGGAGAAACTAATCCAGTAGTTGCCTACCAAACACACAATTACAAATTAATGAATTAAGTTGATCAAACAGTTGTTAAATAATATACATCAAATAACGAATACTTTACTTAATTTCAATTTTAATAATTAGTATGTCGGATTTAGAAAATAATGTATACCTTAGTAGTCGACGTCGAAGGGTCTACTACGTGCATCGGTTGAGATGGGAATATGTTTAGTGTTGGAGGTCTCATCCCGGATGATGTCGAACCCTCTACAGATTAAAAGAAAAAATAAGTAAATAAAATAAATAAATAAATAAAAAGTTGTATCTTTTTTTTTCGAACAGCAATTTGTATCATTGGTAAAAAAATAAATATTGTCTTAAATTAAATTAATAGTGATACAAAATACACAAGTAAACATTCTTAAAAAAAATTGTTTTTTTGTTTTTTGTTTTTTGTTTTTTGTTTTTTGTATAATCTCTTTTAATACAAAGAAAAAAAGAGAGAATTAAAAGCATAAGATCTGTGGTAAATTGCAGAATTAATTATCATGTACGGATATAAGATTTATATTTCGAATGATTGTTTTTCTGCATGTTTGTGGTCCAAAACTTGAAACAAGCAACCATCTAAACAGAAAGACGAAAAAAGGATTGAGAAAAGAATATTATGTAGGAATTATGTAAAGAAAAATTGTTTTTATGTTTACAAAGGTTATGAAGATCTTTTTGTTCTTCAAGCTAAGGATCTGGTCAAATCAAGTACCATCAGATCATATTCCCTGAAGAACATGCTTTTCTCATGATCAAAAAGAAACTTTTAGAGAGAGAAAATAAGAATATATAAGCAGATGAACTTTTTTTGGTTTTTTATGCTATAAAGGTTCTCACGTCTTTGATGATCTTGAAGAGTAGACAGTGTAGATGAATCAACACCGTTAGCAGTTTGGCCTTCACCATAGAGAAAAAGTGCTTGATCTAAATCAGCCAAATCATACGGCCCGCCATCGTTTCTCCTGAATAAAACATGCAAAGTTCAATAAGATATAACAAGAAGTATAAAAAGCAACATAATTCCTAGCTTGTAGCTAGTTAGTTCCTCCCTTTCTCAATAAATCCATTGGTGTTAGAATATATATAAAAGAAACACAAAAAATATAGTCTTCTGGATGCTAACAAGATAAAGAAATGAAAAACAAAAATAGGGTTTTTAAAGATTCACATGATGTTGTTGTTGCTTGTTGTATGATTTGTAGACGATGACGGCATAGATTGATTATTGATCATAGCAAAGGATATTTGGTTGCCGTCATGGTGATGATGATCTTGATGTTGGACAAATTGTAGTTGCTGATGGCTGTGATGATGATGTTGTTGTGGGTCTAAAAAACTATTTGATGATGTGTTTGCATATGCCTTGTTAGTGGTAGCCATGAAAAAGGGACTTGTTTTGGTGTCTTCTTGAAGGTTTTGTGTTGGCGGTGAAGGATGGTTTTGATGAAGATTTTCGTGGTTTTCACATCTATCAAAACTCATATGTATGTAATTAAATAGCTCTCACATCTATACATGTGAAGATAAGTCCTTAGAGTGAGAAAAGTGGGGTTTGAAACAAATTCAAGTGCATGAATTGAATGCTAAATATATAAAAGACAAAGTTATAAGCTATTTTTAGAACATCTCATTTCTCTCTCAAAAACCAGCGACGACCTGGAGGTATAGAGGAGAGAGAATAAGAGAGAAAAGAGAGAGTGTACTTTATGGCTTGCTTGTCCGACCATCTTAAACTTGTATTACTTTGATTACTAAAAGTCTAAAATGACCCTACTTCGTCGTTGAATTTGCTCATTCAACTAGTCTTTTCTAATGTTCAATCTTGGTTTTTGTGGTCAACTTGAGGGGTACTACGGGAAGGATAAAATTAGTTAACAACCATTTTAAGGAGATTAGTTAATTAACAACTCATGAAAGTAAACGTAGCATTTGAGATAGGTTGACAAGTAATACGTTTGAAAATACTAAATATTTCTGCAAAGTAATTCATATCATCGAAAAAAAATTATAGAGTTTAATAAAAACATAATCATTACTATTTTTTTTTAAATAATAATTTTACCGTTAACTGATTATTAGAAGCATTATTCACAATTTATAAATAATTTCAAGTAAGCGTAATATAAGAAACTCGATCAAACATCTTTATTTTTTATATTTGTGGAAATTTAGAGACAACAAGAAAAGGATAAGGAGACAATTAATATAGGATTGCGGGATTATTTATTTATAAACTTGTGATATTTGAAAAGGTGATTAGGTATTGTTAGAAGTTCTGAATGCTAAGACAAAATCCATGATAGATCATCAAGTCTAGTTCATGGTTGATCTTCCACCAAACAGTAAAAGTGTAGGGTGCTAGCTTACCTTCAAAAAGAAGACCGACATGGATGGAAATATACACACCTTTAAAGCTCGACTAGTGGCAAAAGGTTATACTCAAACCTATCGGATTGATTATGATGAAACCTTTTCACCTGTAGCCGATGTTAAAGTTGTTAGGATATTACTTGTCCTGGCTGCATACTATGACTAAGAGATATGGCAAATGGATGTTAAAATTGCATTCTTATATAGTTTCTTACACGAAGATGTCTATATGGTATAATTTGAAGTATTTTTCGATCCTAAAAATCCTAAGAAAATATGCAAGCTTCAAAGATCCATTTTGTTAGTTTTACGTACATATATTAATGTGATATGACCGGATTCGAACACGAGACTTTGAGATTGAACACATTACGTATGAGTTTCAATGATTAATAATTATTATAATTAGTTATGAATAATTATTATTTTAACAAATAAACACTTAATGGTCACTTACGATCGTTAGACGAAAGAAGAAGGGCTCGAATGCAAATAGTTGACAAGAAGGATCCGGATGGACCCTCCTTGGGCTATGCTCGGCCGAAACCCAACCCAAAGGGGTTTAGGGTTGTTGTCTTGTGCTCCAAGATTGAGAATAGTATAAATACATGACCCCTTGTATTCATTATTCTCATCCCTTGATTCACTAGCAATCACAACATTCTTCTTCTCTTCTCTTGAGCCTAGAAATCGAACTACACCCTTATAGGGTTCCTACTAGATTTCCTAAGCTCAAACCATTCGTGTTTAGTTGATCAACTACACCCTTCTAGGGTTCCTACGCAATCTTCTAAACTCAATATTGTGTTTGGTTGTTTATGATCAAGAACCTAGCTTTTCACATTGAAACGCTACTAATACGTGTGTAGAAGAGCGAAGGACTAACATATTATTGTTAGTGATGTTTTCCCTATTCGACTAAAGAGTAGTCGAATTTCATAAACCCTAATTTAGGGTTTATCTTGTTCTTGATTCTTGATTTCTTGTTCTTGCTAGAAATCACAACGGTACGCATATCCTTATATATTCGGTTGATTATTATTACATGTATTATGATCTACTTCCGCTGCATGCTTTGATGATGTTTACTTGAATATATATTATTGTTATGATATTTTAAATTCCAACACATTTATGGATTAACCTAAGCATCAAGAAGACGGAATAAAAGGTTTGATAAGAAAATCAAAGAGTATGGTTTTACTCAAAATCCTAATCAACCATGTATGTATATGAAAGCTAGTGGGAGCGATGTTATCATCCTAATTGTATATGTCAATGACATATTATTCATGGGAAAAGACATTCCAAAACTCCAAGATATGAAATAATGGTTAGGAAAGTATTTTTCTATGAAAGATTTAGGGGATGCAGCGTATATCCTTGGAATCAAGATCTATGAAGACAGATCAAAGCGGTTGCTTGAGGTTAATGTGGCGTTTCAGCCACATTCCATTGTACTTTAAACGGTTTTTTTTTGTATATATATTTTACTAGGTGGAAGTTCCCTTTTACCCAAAAACGATCAAAGCGGTTAATAGGTTTAAGTCAAAGTACATATATTGATAAAATCCTAAAACAATTTAGGATGGAAGGTTCCGAACAAGGAAGTCTTCGAATGCAACATAATATAGAATTAAGAAAGTCTGAAGGACCTACAACACCTGAAAAGGTGAAGCGAATGAGTGAAATCTCTTATGCTTCGGTTTTAGAATTTATCATGTATGTTATAAGATACACTAGACCTGATGTGGCACATTCACATAGAATTTGACAATTAGATACCTACAAAATCCAAGTGAAAGTCACTGGATACCTGTGAAAAAAACATATTAAAGTGTCTAAGAAATACTAGATATATGTTTCTTATTTACAGTGATTCCGATAAAGAGCTAAATGTTTAATACTACACGGATGCAGGATTCAAAACAGATAGAGATGACACTAGGTCACAATCAGGCTGCATTTTCATACTGAATGGAGGCACAGTTGAGTGGAGAAGTTCTAAGCAATCTACAATCGCAATGTCTTCTGCAAAAGTTGAATACATAATTGCTTCAGAACATGCAATGAAAGCTATTTGGATAGGGAAATTCATTTCTATGCTTGGCGTAGCTGCTAGTATTGAAAGACTGATGGAAATATTTTGCGACAATCCTGGAGCAATTTTTATAGCAAATGAACATGGAGTTCAAAGAGGTTTCAAACACATTCTTCGCAAGTTTCATTACATTCGTGAAGTATTTAAAAGAGGTGAAGTGAGTATTCTTAAAGTTCATACAGATAATAATCTAGCTGATCCGTTTACAAAGCCAATATCGGTAACCAAACATGTGGAACATGCGAGGGGTATTGGGCTTCGAACTGCTAGTAGTATTATGTAATTTATGGGTTTAGTATTTACATAATTATGTGAACATTAATATTATGTATTAAAATTGATGTACTTGATTATGCAATCATATTTCTTTTATATTAATCGTTTCTATAGTTGCATGTTTATATTTATGAATAGTTATTTATTCTAAAATAATCTATTGTTTGTTGATGATATGAGATTAACATCAAAATTAAGGCAATGTTGAGAATGTTGCATATATTAATGGCTATGAATATTTAATAGTTAGACTAATCATATTCACATGTATTTATAGAGATAAATATTGGGTTCACCCAACCTACGAGAATTCACTACATGGATTGTTGCAGTAAGTAAAACTTATAAATGGTTATGTCAATAGGTTCCTTATACTTGAGACACTCGCAGGTTATGCATATGTGGAACATTATTCTTTGTTGTGATTAAAGGTCTAGGTAAGCTCGAATTCTGTGAAAATTGTGTTCTTGGAAAATCGAGAAGGGTAAGTTTCGATCGTGGTCAGCACATAACAGAGGGATTTATAGACGATGTCCATGCGGATCTTTTGGGTCCTTTTCGGGTGGAATCGATGAGTGGTTACTGGTACTTCTTATTGCTTTTTGATGATTATTCGAGGAGGGTTTTGGTTCATTATCTTACACACAAGAATGAGGCATTCAGCAAGTCAATGAGTGGAAGCAATTGGTGGAAAACCAGACAGGTAGAAGACTAAAGAAACTACGAATGGATAACAGTTTAGAGTTTTGTAATCAGGAATTCAATAACTTGTGCTAGGAGAGTAGAATATCAAGACATTTAATAGTTGAAGGAACTCCGAAATGAAATGGTCTAACTGAACGAATGAATGAGACGCTCTTGAACAATGTAATGTTTTTAATGATTTAGTCTGGTTTGCCAGATTCATTCTATGCTGAAGCAATGGTAACAGTAGTATAACTGATCAATAGGTTTCCATCTACAGTATTGGGGAAGAAGACACCTATGGATTTATGGTTAGGACATTCGACAAATTATGAGATGTTGAGGATATTTGGTTGCGTTGCTTAGTTAAATGTACGTTAGGGGAAGCTCAAGCCTAGATCTATAAAATGCATATACCTAGGTTTCCTGATGATGTGAAGGGATATGGATTATGGAGGTTGATAATTTTAAACCAGAGATAATCATAAGCAGTGATGCGGTGTTTAATGAGAGCCTTATGTATAAGGATACTCTAAAAGTTGTTGGTGCTGTAGATTCAGGGAAGGAAGTTGACTTTGAGATGCAACTTCATGGTAGTAGGGTTGAACGAGCTGTGATTATGATGTTTCAGACAGTGATGAAGAGGAGGTTGTGAATACTTTTGATGAGTCCATGAACCTATTTGGTGGTGGTCATGATCGTGAAGATGATTATATGACTATGATTATGATGACTATGTGCATCAGGTCTAGGATCTTTCAGGGAATTTGGATGCTTTATATGACACGTATGGTGTCAAGCTCCAAGGTCTTGGTAGAAAGTAATTTTATTTTCATAGGCGTCTAATGGTATCTTTTGAGTAGTGGTTTTTCTTATTTAGAGAATTGGAAGTATCTTGTTATGTAAGCTTTTCAGCCTATGTAACGGGCTGAGATATGGAATTCACCCATATCCTTTGTACTTCAACATTTTTTGGAGTAATATATTTACCGGGTATTTTGACATTTTACCCAAAAAAACAGTTGTGATTCATCATACTGGGAAAATTAGGGTATGAAGATGAGGAACAAGATGATGAAAGGCCTCAACAATTGAATTTAGACAACTATTTTCTGGTGCGCGATAGAGTTAAGAGAACAACTACTATACACGCAAGGTGTGCGGATAAAGGTAATGTATCATTGTCTAGACAATCAAAGTCTAGAAAAGAATATGATATGGCAGTTTATGCATTTGCTATTGCTGAGGAAAAAGTTACACATGAACTAATAACATTTTAGGAAGCGATTAATTCATCTGAAAAAGATAAGTGGGTTCGTGCTATGGAGGAAAAGATGAGTTCTTTGAAGATGAATAATAATTGGGAGCTAGTCGATCAACCAGCTGGTCAGAAGCTGGTAAGCTACAAGTTGTTGTATAAGATTAAAGAGGGATTGAAGGCATTCAAAAATGAAGGTACAAAGTAAGGCTGGTAGCTTGGGGGTTTACACAGCGAACATGGATTGACTACAATGAGGAATTTTCACCTATGGTTCGACATACATCTATTAAGTTGAATTCTCTCATTAACTACTTGTGAAGATTATAAGTATGAACAATTTGATATGAAGACAGTTTTTTTCTTGGTAATATTGAAGAAATCATTTACATGAGGGAGCCACTTGGTTTTGAAGAAGGAATGGGCAACAAGGTATGTTTGTTAAAGAAATCTTATGGTCTTAACCAGTCTCTAAGGCAGTGGTATACACGGTTAGGTGTATATATGGTCGGCAATGGGTTCAGTTGCAACATCTATGATAGTTGTGTTTACTTCAATGAGTTTGCACCAGGTATATACATATATCTATTGTTGTGTGTAGATGATATATTGATTGCTTGCAAAGCAAGTCTGTAATCGAATATAGGAAAGTATTGCACCAAAAAAGAATTTGATAAGAAGGAACTTGGTCCATCTAGGAAGATACTTGGTATGGAAATTATCAGGGAGAGGGGTAGCTAAACCCTGAAGGTGTCTCAGTCGGGATACATGCCAAAAAGTTTGAATAACTTCAGAGTGGATAATGGCAAGTCGGTATATGTGCCATTGGGAGCACACTTCAATGTATCGTTGAAGGATTGTTCTTCAAGTGACTAGGATGTAGAAAGAATGAGTAAGGTCCAGTATGCAAATGTGGTAGGTAGCTTAATGTACTTGATGGTATGTACTAGACCAGGTATTGCGTACGTTGTTATTGTTGTGAGCAGGTATTTGGCAAATCCAGGTATAAATCACTGAGAGGCAGTGAAGTGGATTTTGAAGTACCTGAAGGTTACTGCTGATGTAGGTCTAGTATATGGCGGAGATAAAGGAGAGTACATAGATTTTGATGGTTTCGTGGATGCAAATTATGCTAAAGACCCTGACAAGGGTAGGTCGATAACCGGGTATGTGTTTATGGTACATGGTTGTGTTGTATGTTGGAAAGCAACTCTGCAACATGTTGTTGCATTATCTACTACATAAGCGGAGTATATGGCTCTTAAGAAGCTGTTCAGGATAGCATTTAGTTTAAAGGACTACTAATCGAGTTGGGATTAAACTTAAGGTTAGTGGTTGTGGATTATGATAATCAATGTGCAATTCATCTCTCAAGAGATGCAATGTTTCATGAGAGGATGAAGCATATCAACGTTACATATCACTTCATTAGGGAGATCATGGAGTCTAAAGAGATTGAAGTGGCGAAGATAGGCACGAAGGATAATGCAGCTGTCGCATTTACAAAGGTAGCTCTAGGTCCAAAGGTCAAGTATTTAATGAAGATATGTGTTAACTAGTCTTGCCACTAAGGTGGAAATTGTTAGTATTAGTGTCAAGCCTAGTTAGTATTAGTTGATTAGGTTAAACATAGTTTTCTTAATGTAATACTTGCCTTGCAAGGCAAGTTAGCTTCTATTAGTATGGTAAGGTGTTTGTGTCGGTTTAGGTATTAGCTGAGGGATGTCTTGGCTGACCTGCGAGGGTTAGTTGACCCCATCTCCTCTATAAAAAAGGGGGGGGGGGCAAACAAATCTCATCTATTTTTTCCTTGTCGTTGATCGATTCACATTAATAAACATAAATCATTCGACTAACTTTCTAGTGTTTGTCTTTAGGGTTCTTCAGGAGAAGTCATTCTACTTGTTGGTTTGTTTATTCTTAATCTTGTGCAATTAACAACTCTCCAATATCCAAGTCTAAAACAAAATTAATTGATTAATTTCTTTAACATTATACATAACCATAAACAACAAAAAATATCAATAGGCGTACATCATTTCGGGGTTGTTGAAGTTCGAGTTTTCAACACATCTAATAAATTGATCACCTTAACGCAAAAATTCATATTAACTAAGAATGAAAAAATGAGAAAATGAAAATACAAGTAGAAACTAAATATAGTATATCTCGCGATTTATTTCTGTAGTGGCCAAATTTTGAATGCATGACGTTCAACATAAATTCATTATATTTTACCTCTCAACGAACAATTTTAATTTTGTTGACTCCGCGTAACCTTCACCGACTTATTACGTCAATCTTCAAAATCCAAGAAAGGTGAAAAGTTAATGATGAATCGTATGCAACTTTGATATAAAAAAATAAAAAGAATAACACAAAAACGTATGCAATTTATTTATAGCAGTAACAATAGAAATATCATTGTAAAATACATGTTATATATAACTGTTGCTGAAACTAGAGATAGCGCTGAAGCTGGTGCTGGAGATGAAGATTATAAAAATAGAATGTTTTTATAAGCTACATGAATTAACCTTTGATTTTCAGAGATTACGAAAAATTATCCTTTTTATAATCTCTTATAAGTTCTGTTTATCAAACAAAGATTATTTTTTATTAGGTTATCTATACTACATATAATAGTGGGATGACTTTCTCTACAAATTTTAAGACTTACAAGAAAATAAGGACCGTAACCATTTTAATGCACATAATTTTCAGATTTACTATAAAATAAGCATAGTGTACAACACTCTAATGCACATATTAAAAAATAAAACACCACATTAATGTTATTTAATGTAGTCAATTAATTAACCGGTCAATTAATACAGTTATTAAAACACCCATTAAATAAAAAATACAAATTATCAAGTATATTATACAACCAATTAAACACAATTCATGCATTAAATGTCAATAATATAAATAATAAAGCACATTATATAAATATTCATGCCCGAACGGGCAACAGGCCAAGTGGGCTTGAGCCCGAATGGGCGTAGACCAAATGGGCTCGAGCCCGAACGGGCACGGGCCAACGGGCTCGAGCACGAACGTGCACGGGTTAAATGAAATTCTTGATATGCGTAAATTTATTGTCAAAAAGAACATAATAAACTAAAATACATAATTCACCGGAAAATTTTATTTCAGGGTATCCGCGGCCACAACGCGTGGGTACCCTGCTATTTTTTGATAAAGTAAGCATAATTTCTCCATAATTTGATGTGTCAAACATGCCCGTAAACCTTTCTAGTTAAACTTAATTACTTTTTTTCTTATAATTTAATATATTAGGCGATATGAAATTTTTTACAAATAATATAAGTTTTATGATTTTAGATAGAAGTTTAATGCAAAATATCCATGAAAACACTTTTCAATAAAAAAACCTCAAATCCTCTCCTATGAGTTTAATTTTGCAGGCGCTTGATGGACAAATCCAGCCTTCCAAAAAAGGATAAATTATTGTACTATATGTTATCATATTACGGAGTATTATTTTAGATGTGTTTTTCATGTAAGAAATCACACAAAAACACTTTCTATCGAGAAAATATGACATCCTCAAAAGAGGTAAATTATCAATATTATATGTTATCGTGTTGTTGTTGTATCATTCTAAACAGACGTTTCATGGAGAAAATATCGGAGATTATTGTATTTTATCTATCATATTATTGTTTTATGATTTCACATATATGTGCTCAACCCTTTCAAGATACATAGGATTATCTAAAGTTTCTGTACTAAGAAAACTATAGATAAAAGATTATTATATCAATAAGATCATTTTAGTTTTATTTCTCATTTGATCCTTACTCAAGTACGGGAAGAGATCTAGTGAGAAGAGAAAATCAAATGAGAAGAGTGAGAAATATTTCTGGCCACACATTTCGAATAAGGAAAAAAGAATTAAGTGGAGATGCATCTACTTTTGTAGGTGCATCTAAAATGTGCGGTTGTGGTTTCTTCTCATCCTTCTCATCCTTCTCATTTTAGTTTTATTTCTCATTTGATCCTTACTAAAGTACATAAACCTAACCTATGAATCAAACTTATCAATCCTAGAACACTGAGTACAAAATCTACACGCATTTAGCAGAATTTTGCTAAAACTGAATTACTAACACTTTTTTCTTTTTCTTTTTTTTTTTTTGGGTAAAAGGCCTCCGCCCGGTTAAATATATTTACTAACACTTTGCGTAAGATCTTCCAATTTAAAGATCTTGCTAAGCAAAACCGAGTCAAACATGACATAGGATCTTAAGTAATATCTCGATCTTACCATAGAATCGTAAGATCTTGTTTCGATTCGATCCTACTTCCATTTAATTAACTAGCTAATAAACTATAAATGAATTAATTTTTAAAATAATACAATAAAATAGGTATGGATAATTATAAATGTTTTATAAAAGTAAAATATATAGGCATTTATATTAAAAGATTCTTTTAGTAGTTTAAACCATTATACATTGCATTTTTAGATTATTATAACTTTAAAAACTCTTCTTTCTTCATAAATTTGTTATACAATCATCTTTGAATCCGAATTATTACATATAAGACATTTGAACATTTAAGTAGGATATTCCAATCTCGATATGATCATGATTCCGATCTTATAAAGATAAAAACGATAGTAGGATCTCGATCATGACAACCTTGCCTAAAACTGTTTATGAAAAGAAAAATAAAAAGACTAAAATACAAGAAACTTATTATCTTGTAACAAATCAACTTGAGTCTTTGTTTTCTTCACAATGTTGATTGATCTTGTAATGTAACTCTTCAAATAATTCACTTTTTAAATGATTAAGTGTGTATAGAAAGTTTTATAGTACATGTGAATGTATTTCTCCAAATATGCTTGCTTTGGACATAAGTCTTTCATGTTCAGACTTAATCATCTTCTTTGTTGTTGAGTCTGCTCAAATGATACTCAAATCTGCACCGGCTCTTCATTGTGAATAACCAAGAGAATTGAGCTTTGGATAAGCAAACATTAAAGATGTTTTGTTGTCAAGATACGACAAAATATTCACTCTCTCAACCTGTTGTTATTATCCAACGTGGGAATATAAGTATTAGTATGTGTGGTTTGAGTCTGTGTAATGGTGGATTCAAACATTTTGGATTAGTCACCTAAAAATTCAGAAATCATGGTTACCCAAAAAGAATCTGGCTAATATAAGTATTAGGAAATCACTTTGTTTTGCAAATGAAAGGATTATGTGCAAATAATACAACGGTTTTCACAGTTGCCTTCACATAAATGTCAAAGGGTCACACCGGTGCACAATAAACAGATCATGCAAGCGAAAATAAGAAACAAGTAACGAAATAAATTGGAAATGAAGAGGAAATTAAAATATGAAAATATTTTCATTTAGGGGTTAAACGGTAATTAACCAAAGTATAATATATATTTATNAAAAAAAACCTATAGGGTTGGTGGGTGGGGTTCGTCCGGCCTACACAAAGGGGGATCAAGCTTGACTTTATTGTCAAAGTTGATTACTTGTTGGACATGGATTAGGTTTCCTAATCCTACTAGAATCTTCCTTGGTATCGCATAAATACCAAAGGCTTTCTAGGATTCTCATTCACTCCTACATATCCCTAAGAACTGAAATCCCTTCTCCCCTTCTTCTAATTCGGTTGACTTTAGGGTTTAAAACCCTTAGTCGACTAATTGAACTCTAGCCGATTTACCCGTTTCGTACATACCTAACTTGTGTAGGTTCGTCAAAGATAGAGAGTAGGTCAGTAAGTGTGTGGGTCAAGATTCGACCAGTATTGAGGTTAGCAATATTGTCAGGTTGTTCACAAAACTCAGGCTTTTCAATCCAATCCTTTTTGGTTGGATTTTCTTCATTATTATGCTCTAGTGTTGGTGGAAAAAAGACAGTCTCATTCCTTTTTAGGAACCTTTTGGAGAACTGTTCTTTCCCTGAGATCCTTTTCTTTTTCTTAGGGAGTTGTTCACTTATTCACTGATTTACCCTATCATAACTATTAAGCCATTTTTTGTTAATAGCTTTTACTTGTTTTAGTTCTTCTCTTAGGGCCTTATTCTCATTAAGAATTTAATGTTCTGATGTTGAAGTGTGAAGGCAATTAATTAAGCTTAGCTCTAACAATTCATCCCTACATTTTCTCAACTCTAAGACAAGATTTCTATATGTAGAAAATAAGTTTTGTCTTTGTTCTTCAACAAAATTTAGATCAACATTATAATATAGTTAAAGTAAGATTTCCATTCAACACATCATCCATAGACAAAAAAATGTTTACATTTTTTATGGTGATATTTACCCATTGACCACTACTAGCATGTTCCTTTCCCACTCTCTGCTTCTCATTAGTTAGTGTCAATAGCACTTTCAGCTCAACCTATTCATCATCATCAGAGGATACTTCCTCACCATCCCAGTCATAAGTTTCAGCAACTGGCTTGAGATGAAGAAGATGAAGTTGAAATATGTAATTTTGAGGGATTTGCTTTAAGAAGTGAAAGCTTGGCTTTCACCTATTTGTACTTTGCTTCAAAATAATTTTGAACCCTTGGTTCAGTGTGATTGTATTTGTGATTGGCAAAAGTGTGAGGATGTTTTAGCAAAAATTCTTCTGTGAAGTGACCAAGCTTTCACATTTAAAGCACTCATTTGAAAAGATTTTGTTCCACTAAACTTATCACAATTTATTTTAATAAATCTTTTATAGTTTGCAAGTAGAGCCCTTTCATGGAATTCTTTGTCAGGTCATCCATGTATTCCTAATTGCTCCTCTCATCTATCTCATCCTATGAATCATCCCGGTAATCCTAAACAACAACATTTAAAAAGAAAGCAATTGTTATGGATGTTCTGGTCAGGGCTTTCTTAATTCCAGGATACATTTTGGCCATGCGGTTATCCTCCTAAACATATCTCCCATAAAGATCAGCCAAGTCAAGTTTCTTAACATGGTTTGCATTTCTTAACACCTATTTGAAGTTAAGCCATTTTATTGAGAGATTATTTACAAAACCAATATTGATTTCATGGTTAGACATGGTGACAGAATCATTGGTCAGTTCATTTACTAAGGTCTTATATTTGGTATAGGTCTGTGATCGACTTTCATGCTCTTTGGCTTTGAAAGTGTGATACTCAAGTTTCAGGTTCATAACCCTATTTTCCTTGGTATCAGAGGGACCTTCAAAGCTGCGAACCAGGTCAATCCATGTCTGCTTGGCAGTAGGACAGTTAATCACTGATTCCATTATATCATCTAGTAGACATAATATAATTATGCTTTTCAATATTTGGTATTGATTGACCGCCCTTCTCTCATCAAGTGACCATTGGGCCTCTGGTATGTCTAGGCCATTTGTGGTTTTGGACTTATAAGGACCCTCCTCTAAACACTTGATTAGATAAGAATACATGCCAAACAGAAAACACTTCATTCTTTTCTTCCATTTGGTAAACTTAACAGGCTCAAGCTCAGGCGCAATAGATGAATAACTACCTCTGTTGGGATCAATGAGCTGTGGTACATCATTATTAGTAGGCATGGTGGATCTTTGATTTTAAAAACTTTAGAATAGTTTATAAGAAAGTTTTACAAATCAAAATCCGCATCAAGTTGTTATGAGCCATTCTTCAAGACTCTGAAGAACTTCTTGAGGATGATTCCCTGGATGTTTACGTAAATTTAGGGAGTTTTTGTATACTTATGATTTTTTTATTTTATTATTAAAATCCTATACAAGAGATCATTTGGCACTGAATTGGCCCAACGTAGTTTCCTTAATGTAATACTTGCATTGCAAGACAAATTAGCTTGTATTAGTATGGGAAGGTGTTTGTATTGGTTTAGGTTTTGGCCGAGGGATGTCTTGGCCGAGCTATGAGGAAAAAAAATTGTGTCACTCTCATGGGTAAGCATTCATTGAAAAAGATATGAAATTCCTTAGCATGAAGAGAAGAAGATGAACTGAAAGTAAAAAAATTAACATGAGGAATGATAAACATGTGTCAAATTCAAAAGATGATTTTGTTGGATAATCAAATGTTGTGCAACTTACGTAAGGAAATAAAAGGAGACCAAATCAGATGCAGACCTATGCCAAATACAATTGCCATGTTTGTGCTCTGAATTTACAGGTATGGGGTATGAGGTTATCCCTATTGTTAGGAAAAGATATGAAATTCCTAAATGATCTTCTAGTACCCGAGGATGCTTATGTGGTCGTACCAAATTGTGCCAGTGTCTAACATGTGCATTACTTCGAGGAAAGGCAATCCAAATTCCAATTGCTATATATCCCTTATTTTGTTCATGATACATAGTTTCTCGCAATTCATAAATGTATATGTTAGTTTTGTATAGTTAACATGTTGAAGCTAAACTCAATCCAACACTGCTATAATATTTCATTACTTATACTAATAACAACAACCATGTCAACAGGATGATCGACATACGCATGGACTGTTATATGAATTTTATGGAAGTAATTCCCGGTAAGATAATAACCCAATTGGCCCAACAAATGGAAGCTCCGGTTGAGGGATCCGTTTGGCTTGAAAAGTATGTTGAAGGAATAACTGAAGAGGCAATAATATATGATGATATGTTTGAAAGGGATAACTTGAAAGAACTGTATCATATGTTAGGGATTAGGGAGGGGG
>LBNU01019798.1:40188-67663 GCA_014162995.1 Artemisia annua
GGGGGGTCATTACAAACATGGTCAAAGATATATTCTCCCTAACAATGTCAATGAAAGGTTAAACAATATTTCTTTATAGTTATCTAGATATCAGTTCCTACAAGTAATTGCAGTTGCTAACAGAAGGGTGTCAGTTTGAATATTGTGTGAAACATTTTAGTTATCTCCAGAATTATCAAATCTTTGAGAACTAAAATTATAATTCCTTTAGAATTCCTGATCAACAATTCTTTATCGCACATTCTCACTCTCAGTCGTAAGCGACAGAAAGTCTAACATTATATACAATTCAAAATTTAGTAACTAAAAATGGTTGATAAGCCATGCAGCGCATGTGAAAACAGTTAATGAAGCATTCGCTTCTATTCATGATCGTATCGTAACATTGTTGCAACGTCGCAACAAAAACCGGAATAGTTATCGTATTGAGCGTCAAAACTACAACAACAAGGCTATATGTCTTAGAGAAACATTTACCGATCAATATTGATCGAAGATGTATAATATTACAATCGTCAGAATAAGATAATAAGCTGCCCACATCAAAAACTTTAGAGAGATGAGAAAAAGGTTCTTTGAGTAAGAAAGATAGTGAAAGATAATCCACGGATTAAGGATGATTTTATCGGGGCTGAAAGAGAATTTGAGGGAAATAAGATAAGGTAACTTATCGGACAGTGCAAATGAAAAGAGAAAACACGGGTTCAGATAAATGAAAAAGTACGGTGACTGAAAAATAATCTTGGTATTAAGAAAATTGAGAGAACAAAATTGTACTATGACACTTTTGAGAAATAAGTACTTAAGTAGTGTTGTTCAGGTTGAGAAAGCAAATTATTTTATTTTTCCAAAGGGGGTCTTTCTATTTTTCGTCCAAATCGCTGAAAAAAGTTTGTTTAATAAAATCATACAATCTTATTCTCTGAATTATGTAGGACATTCCCAAGCTATCATTGTTAAATCATTTTGTCTCAACTCGACATCATCTGCTTAGATGACTAGACAAGCACTTTTAAACAAAATATCTCTTTTGACAACAATTCGTCATATGAATATTCTTGTTATGTATTTGTATCATTTTTCACATGGATATGGAGAAATTGGTGACCGTGAAGTGATCCCCCGAATCTCTATTTCTTAATACTCGGGACTATTTCCATCCAATAAATAATTTTTACTATGCTTAACGATTGCAAGAGATTTGATTTTTTTTATTGATTGTTTACATTATCATCACAAGTATATCAATGTCTAATTCATCTTCTCGTTTAGTTGCTTTCAGCAATAGTTAACTTGCAACCAACTACTTTGAAGAATTTAACGAATAAATTATGTATCAATTTGAGTATTTTCATATTAATTTAAAGTCAATGCGAGGACTATATGTACGTCTGTAATAAAAAACTAGAACTAGATATATCTGTTGTGTATATATCATAGACAATTAATTGATATGTTATTGTTGTTTTATATATGTTTAGTTATAAGTCAAAGCATAATTTTATACAAGTGTCACAACATCAATCAGAAAAATAACTAATTATTATTTCAAGTGGGATTTCATGGGGCACCTATAAGAGATTCAAAATAGTTTTTTATTTTAATAATTCTTCTGCTTCAGCATGCGTACTGAATAATTTGCAATATTATAAACTAACTGGAAGAAAATAATAATATGTAAAGTTTTTAATGTGCATATTTTTGTTAACTATTTATTATAATCATCTCTCGTATAGAAAAAATGATGCAACATTGACATTATATTGTGTCATCCCATATTCATGGTACATGTTATTCATAAGCCTCCGAGCCTATAGGAATACATGCATTAGCGCATTGCATCACCTTCTTAAATCATCTCTTACGCCAAATAATCTTTATTGAATTTATAAGTCAGAACTTCTTAGAAAGTACGTATATACAATACGTACATTTGTCTGATGCAATATATTAGTTAGGACATTTCTTTTTCTTTTCTTTAAGACGAATTGATAATCTCACATTACACGCAACGATAAATATGTTATATGCATGTTCTAACTAGGATTTGAACCAAGAACCACTCAATTGCGTATTCTAAACAAGACCTTCAATAGTGAGAGCTTTGGTAATATCGGTTCAAACCTCACTACGTACGTATCTCGTGGGTGGTCATGGCCGGAATGGACGGAAACACTCACAGTGATATATACCCGCGTTTGGCCGTGAACATCATAGTAAAACATCCACCCTCCTAGGGATGGCAACGGGTCGGGTTCGGGGCGGGTTTTAGTGTACCCGTACCCGGACCCGTTTATAATATTCAAACCCGTATCCGCCCCATTACCCGCCGGGTACCCGATTAATATTATCCATCGGTTTTTCGGGTTTCCCTGCGGGTTTCGGTTATCCCCAATTGAATATTATATGGACAAAAGGACGGTATTAATATTAAGTAACACTAAAATCTACCGAAAAATAAAGGAAAACACCCTAAAATATTCATTTTTTTTAAAGTTAAAGAAAATGAATATCGTATTAAACGATTTAAAGCTTTGAATAATTCATATACATAATAAAATATGTTATGTAATAAAATATGTAATATAAAAAAAGTATAATGGAAGAAATTATATATAATGTATATATATTCTAGTTAATTATAATATCAATAAAGCGGGTATAGATTCGGGTAAACGAGTACGGGTACGGGTAATCGGACGGGTATTACCAGAACCCGTACCCGAACCCGTACCCGGCTAAAAAATTATATCAATACCCAAACCCGCATCTAAACCCGCCAACCTGCCCCCGAACCCGACCCAACCGGTTCGGGTTTCGGTTTTCCCCGTCGGTTTCGGGTGATTTTGCCATCCCTACACCCTCCTGGGATAATATAAACACGGAAAAAACCACATTTATTTACTAGTTTAGCTTTGGTAATGATCTGACATTCTTTAACTAAATTAAGTATATGGTTATTTTCTCCGTCCTGCTCAAGTTTTGAAGTGTAAATACGTAAAGAATAATACTCATTAGGGTAAGCAACAGAAGTGTATTAGTTTTCCTTTAACTTTTTCAACATGCAAACTATCTCATTATATATGTTACAGCCCTATTATACAATATACATGTCTGAAGCAGGACTAGAAGTCTACAAGTTACATCCTCCGCTAATTTGAGCATTCTAAGACCCATGGGTTGCTGCTAGACTACAAGACCGTTGGTTTGAATTTATTCTTAACATTTTAGCTGTTTCGGATAGACAACCTAGCTATATTGCAACACAAATTCATTTGAAACATAAATATATTCACATGTGAACTATTATGTTCTCAAAGTATTACTTCATTATCTGCTTAGTTAGTGTTCTTAAAAAATCATGTATTGGTTGGTAGTTGGTACTTGGTATTTTGGTTATTTGGTAATGTTAAGAAGTCATATGTAACTTTTGGTCATTATAAGTCCAAGGGTTAGTTATGACAATTTTCTATTCTTAAATACAAAGGAGTCTATGTTATGCAGCATAATGAAAGGATGATAAAAGTGCAAGGGCTAAAGTGAAAGTATGCACTATATAAGCTCATGATACTAGCTAGGGTTTCATAAGTTTTTATTATCTCTTTGTGCAGTCTTTCATTCTCTCTAAATATTGTCTAAGTCTTTCATATTGTTTCAGATCAATCTGTTTTGATCTATTTTGAGTGTTGAGTGAATTTGTAGTGAGATTGATTGGTGTCTACCTAGTAGAGATCAATCTTGTCTTTTGTATTCGTTTGGTTAGCACCCGATTGGGGACTTATTCTATAGCTGTTGATAATAAAAGATACACCAAGGGGTGGTTGGTTGGGTGTAAAGATTGATTGTCGTGTGTTCTTTATCATGATTACATGGTATCAGAGCCACGGTTATTGATTTTGGTGGTTCTTGATTTTTAGGGTTTGTGGTACGATTTGGGGGTTTCTTGATTTCTGGTGTTCTTTGGTTGGTTAGTGCCGTTATCTCAACGGCCGTAGTTGTATTTGTCTGTTTGGGTTCATTCTTGGTTCAATTAGCACTAGACTAAGTAAATCTAGTGTTAATTGTGGTTGTCTTCCGCTGCTATTCTGATTTCCCACTGTAAGTTGTTCTTTCTCTCTTAAGTCAACACATATTCAGTTAAAGAAGGTGCAAACGAGTTGGTTAACTCCTTGACCTGCCACCGTGATTGGTACGGAAACCTGCTCTGGCCAACTCTAGTCTTCTTGGCTGATTTGTAGTTGTACTTGGGTGTGAGTTTTTTGTTTCCTTGTGTTTTTTGTTCTTTCTGTTGGTTATTTATTTAGTTGGTTGTTGTTCTTGTTGTTTATCTGTGTTTTGTTCTGTTAGGTGGTTCTTGGTTGTGTTTGCCTGTTTGGTTCTTTGCCNTAAATAAATAAATAAAATTGAAAGAAAAATAATTATAAATAATAAACTAAAAAATAAAAATAATTTTTTTTTTAAAACTTAAAACTTTTAAAAAATATAAAATTAAAATAATAATAATAAAATAGTAAACTGTAAAACACATCCCTATACAAACAAATAGACGAAAACACCCCTCTTATTAGAATTAGAACCTCGTTTGTAGATAATGATTTTTTTATTTTTTATTTATTTATTTATTTATTTTTATTTTTTTGCATCGATCGTCCCCTGGGAGTATAAGTATAACGTTTAATGACAGAGAGATATATATGTGGCAACTTTTCTGACGGAGATGTATGGTATGAAAATAGATAAACCACATTGATTTGATTTATTTTGGAGTTTACCCTTTTAAAATTAGTAGTACCTTTGACCTTAAAAGTCAAACCGCTCTTTTTTTCACATTTTTATTCGAAACGATATACATCTTGGACATGGATGGTCAATATCTTTGACCTCAAAAAGACTGTTAGTTGGTTGATTTTGTGTTTATATCTGCGGGTGAAACTGTTCGAAACATGGACTGAGGGTGATCAAATGCCACCACCTACAAATCTGCTTGTTTAATCCACAAGTGGTTCTTGTGTGATTAGAACTCATGAGTTGTTCTCACTCGTCTGTGTATCAAATCGTTGTGTGTAATTGTTCTTTGTTATCAACTGATTACGAGTTAGTGTTTATATTAGTTTGTTGTTTAACATCGAGTCATTTAGACATAATCTCAACCTTTTCCATAAGGAAATGTTTCTTCGAATAATAGATAGAATTAACATTTTGTCGCTAAGAAACAAAGAACTAAATACAGTTCCTTTGATTTGGATGAGATCTTGTAAAAATATTTAAGGATCCAATAATAAGAATGTTAGTGACCGTTTTGCAGCCACCCATTCTGCCACATGTACTCGATGAATCAACGTCAATAAGTATCACCAAACAAGCACAATAATNAAAGATACACCAAGGGGTGGTTGGTTGGGTGTAAAGATTGATTGTCGTGTGTTCTTTATCATGCTTACATGGTATCAGAGCCACGGTTATTGATTTTGGTGGTTCTTGATTTTTAGGGTTTGTGGTACGATTTGGGGGTTTCTTGATTTCTGGTGTTCTTTGGTTGGTTAGTGCCGTTATCTCAACGGCCGTAGTTGTATTTGTTTGTTTGGGTTCAGATCTGTGGTTAATTGTGGGAATTTGGATTAGGGTTTCTTGAAACCCTAATTTTTTGGTTTTGGGGATCTGATTGTGGTGATTGATTGGGTTCATTCTTGGTTCAATTAACACTAGACTAAGTGAATCTAGTGTTAATTGTGGTTGTCTTCCGCTGCTATTCTGTTTTCCCACTGTAAGTTGTTTTTTCTCTCTTAAGTCAACACATATTCAGTTAAAGAAGGTGCAAACGAGTTGGTTAACTCCTTGACCTGCCACCGTGAGTGGTACGGAAACCTGCTCTGGCCAACTCTAGTCTTCTTGGCTGATTTGTAGTTGTACTTGGGTGTGAGTTTTTTGTTTCTTTGTGTTTTTCTGTTCTTTCTGTTGGTTATTTGTTTAGTTGGTTGTTGTTCTTGTTGATTATCTGTGTTTTGTTCTGTTAGGTGGTTCTTGGTTGTGTTTGCCTGTTTGGTTCTTTGTCTGTCTCTTTTTTGTGTGCTTGTTTTGTTGCTAGTATGTCTGGAGGTGCTGGTGGGAGTAGTGATCCACCTGTGTTGATTAGTAGTTTAGATGCTGGTAACCCTCTTCACATTCAAACTAATGATAATAGTAACACTGCTTTAATTCCTTTTAAACTTCTTGGGACTGAAAACTATAGAATTTGGTCTGGTGCCATGAAACTTGCTTTACAGGCTAGGAATAAATATAGTTTTGTTGATGGCTCTTGTCTTAAGGAAACTTTTGTTACTAGTGATGTCTTATCTGCTCAATGGGATAGATGTAATGCTATAGTTTTAACTTGGATTATGAATTCTGTTTCTCAAGATGTTTATATGGGGTTAGTCTATTCTGAAAATGCTGCATCTGTTTGGAAAGAGTTACAGGAAACTTATGATAAAGTTGATGGATCTGTTGTTTATAATCTGTTACAAAAGATTAATTGTGTTAAATAAGGTGGTAGTTCTGTGGCTGATTATTATCATAGGCTCAATTCTTTATGGAGAGAGTTTGATGCTCTCACTAAATTGCCTAAATGTGTTTGTGATGTTAAGTGTAGTTGTGATGCTAGTAAAGAGTTGGTGTTACATCATCAACTTATGAAGTTGATGCAATTTCTCATGGGCCTTGATGACTGTTATCAGCCTGTGAGAACTGCTCTTTTAACTAGGGATCCTCTCCCTGAGGTAAAAGATGCATATGCCATTGTGTCCAGAGAGGAATCCCATAGAGGGGTTCCTGAGTCCTCTGGTGGTGTTGAGACAAAAATGAATGCTACTTCTTTTAATGCTAAAGCTGTCAATAACAATAATAGAAGAAGTTTTAATAATAATAACACCAGAGGGAATTTTAATAATGGAATTAATAGGGGACCAAATCCTAATCTAAACTGTAAACATTGTGGTAAAATTGGTCATACTATTGAAAGATGTTATGAGCGTGTTGGTTTTCCATCTGGTTTCAAAAGGTTTCCTAATCAAAACACTGTTAAACCAAACTTTAATGCTAATATTGATGTTAAACAGTCTGATAAACAACCTTCTTCTAGTACTTCTTCTGGTTTTACTTCTGATCAAATGAAGAAACTTCTGTCCTTAATCAATGAAACCTCTTCTGGAAGTGTGCATGCCAATATGGCTGGTAAGGCTTCCTTCTTCAATGGCAATGTTTGGTTCAAAATAAATTTTTCTAGATATTTCTTTGTTAATAATAGTATGCATGTTAATACTATAAGTATGGGTTGGATTATTAATTCTGGTGCTAATCAGCACTTAACTGTTTCTATTGTTGGTATGACTAATGTGATTGATGTTAGTAGTTTAAAAATTACTGTTGGTCACCCAAATGGTACTCTTGCCACTATTAGTCATGTTGGTAATTTGAAGTTAACTAATAATGTGGTATTGTATGATGTTCTTGTTGTACCTGGTTATTGTGTTAGTCTTTTGTCTGTTAACAAACTTATCAGAGATAGTAAGATGTTTGTTGGTTTTGATGAGGATAAGTGTTATATTCAGGACTTGAAAAGGGAGAAGATCTTGGGGACTGGTAGTGAGTCTGGTGGATTATATTTGTTTGAAATGAATAAGGATTGTGTGATTGGTAAGTCTAATATGGTTATGTGCTTTAATGTGTCTAAGTTGCTTTGGCATAATAGGCTTGGTCACCCAGCTGATCAAGTTCTATCTGTTCTGCATAATGACCTAAATATCTCTAAGAACACTTCTGTGCCTGTTTGTGAAGTTTGTCACAGGGCTAAACAGACTAGGGAACCATTTCCTTTGTCTGACCACAAGTCTAAGACAGTTGGTGAACTCATCCATCTGGACTTGTGGGGTCCTTACAAGGTTCCTAGCAGAGAAGGTTTTAAGTATTTTTTAACCATTGTTGATGACTACTCTAGAGCTGTTTGGGTTTACTTAGTCAAAACTAAGGATGAGGTGTNTTTTCCATCTGGTTTCAAAAGGTTTCCTAATCAAAACACTGTTAAACCAAACTTTAATGCTAATATTGATGTTAAACAGTCTGATAAACAACCTTCTTCTAGTACTTCCTCTGGTTTTACTTCTGATCAGATGAAGAAACTTCTGTCCTTAATCAATGAAACCTCTTCTGGAAGTGTGCATGCCAATATGGCTGGTAAGGCTTCCTTCTTCAATGGCAATGTTTGGTTCAACATAAATTTCTCTAGATATTTCTTTGTTAATAATAGTATGCATGTTAATACTATAAGTATGGGTTGGATTATTGATTCTGGTGCTAATCAGCACTTAACTGTTTCTACTGTTGGTATGACTAATGTGATTGATGTTAGTAGTTTAAAAATTACTGTTGGTCACCCAAATGGTACTCTTGCCACTATTAGTCATGTTGGTAATTTGAAGTTAACTAATAATGTGGTCTTGTATGATGTTCTTGTTGTGCCTGGTTATTGTGTTAGTCTTTTGTCTGTTAACAAACTTATCAGAGATAGTAAGATGTTTGTTGGTTTTGATGAGGATAAGTGTTATATTCAGGACTTGAAAAGGGAGAAGATCTTGGGGACTGGTAGTGAGTCTGGTGGATTATATTTGTTTGACATGAATAAGGATTGTTGATTGGTAAGTCTAATATGGTTATGTGTTTTAATGTGTCTAAGTTGCTTTGGCATAATAGGCTTGGTCATCCAGCTGATCAAGTTCTATCTGTTCTGCATAATGACCTAAATATCTCTAAGAACACTTCTGTGCCTGTTTGTGAAGTTTGTCACAGGGCTAAACAGACTAGGGAACCATTTCCTTTGTCTGACCACAAGTCTAAGACAGTTGGTGAACTCATCCATCTGGACTTGTGGGGTCCTTACAAGGTTCCTAGCAGAGAAGGTTTTAAGTATTTTTTAACCATTGTTGATGACTACTCTAGAGCTGTTTGGGTTTACTTAGTCAAAACTAAGGATGAGGTGTATGATGTATTTGTTTCTTTTGTAAAAATGATACATACTCAATTTGAAGTTAAAATTAAAACTGTTAGGTCTGATAATGGTACAGAATTTGTTAATAAAAGAATGCATACTTTGTTTTCTGAACTTGGAATGATACATCAGACCTCTTGTGCTCATACACCTCAGCAGAATGGTATTGCTGAAAGGAAACATAGACACTTGCTTAATGTGGCAAGGAGTCTTATGTTTCAGGGGGGAATTCCTCTATGTTATTGGTCTGAATGTGTTCTAACTGCTGTATATCTTATAAACAGGCTGCCTTCATCTGTGTTAAGTGGAAAATCACCATTTGAGTTGGTACATAAAAAGAAACCTAATCTTTCCCATTTGAGGTGTTTCGGTTGTCTATGTTTTTCTACTATCTTAAATAATAGTGATAAAATGTCTTTTAGGTCTGAAAAATGTGTTCTTATTGGTTTTTCTACTGTGAAAAAAGCTTATAAACTCTTAAGTCTTGATACAAAAAATGTGTTTTATTCAAGAGATGTTAGGTTTTATGAAAACATATTTCCTTTTAAAATGAAAACCTGTGACTTAACTGATGTAGAATTTACAAATGAAGTTGATCACTTGAGATTTTTTGATAAACCTCAAAGTCCCAATGATGAAGGGAGAGATTCATCAGTTGTGGATGGTAATGTGTTACCTTCTGATTCAGCAGATACTACAGCAGATACTGCACATGGTATGAATCAGCAAGGTGAACATATTGCAACCAACTTTGATGACCAAAACTGGTCTGAGGGCAATGTTAATGAAAATGTTTCTGTGCCAACTCCTTCTCATGTTCAAAATGTTTCAGATGAAGGTCAGACACCTGTATTAAGAAGGTCTGAAAGACAGTCTAGACCTCCTGTTAGGTTAAATGATTATGTGTTGAGTTCTAATGTTAGATATGGTATTGAGAAATATGTGTGTTATGCTATGCTTAGTAATGATAATATGTGCTTTACTACTAATTTGAATAAGTCTGTTGAACCAACTAGCTTTAAGGAAGCTATTGCTAATCCTAATTGGAAAGATGCCATGGATAAAGAGGTTGAGGCCTTAAATAGAAATAATACATGGACTGAGTGTGAGTTACCTGCTGGTAGAAAGGCTATAGGTTATAAATGGCTTTGGAAACTTAAATATAAATCTACTGGTGAAGTTGAAAGATACAAAGCTAGGTTAGTAGCTAAGGGGTATGGACAAAGGGAAGGTATTGACTATGATGAGACCTTTAGTCCTGTTGTTAAGATGGTCACTGTCAGATGTGTTATTAGTATTGCTGTTAATAAAAGTTGGCCTTTATATCAGCTTGATGTTAATAATGCTTTCTTATATGGTGATTTGGATGAGGAGGTGTATATGATTATGCCTGAAGGTTATGAAAGTGTTGGTAAGAACAAAGTTTGCAAACTTAATAAATCTCTGTATGGGCTTAAACAAGCTCCTAGACAGTGGAATGCAAAATTGATTACTGTTTTAACTGAGCATGGATTTGTGCAGAGTAAGTTTGATTATTCTTTGTTTACCAAGAGTTCTGATTCTGTGTTTATGATATTGTTGGTCTATGTTGATGATATTGTGATAACTGGTAATAATGAGTCTGAGATAAAAAAGTTTAAAGAATTTTTAAATTCTAAATTTCTAATAAAAGACTTGGGAATTTTAAAATACTTTTTGGGTATAGAAGTTTTACAAAATGATAATGGTATTTGTATGTCTCAAAGGAAATATTGTCTTGAATTGTTACATGAATATGGTCTTCTTGCTGCTAAACCAGTTGATATTCCTTTACCTGAGAATACTGTACTTAATCATATTGAAACTTCTACTGATAAGTATATGAAAAACTTTACTGGTTATCAACAATTAGTTGGTAAGTTGATATACTTAACCAATACTAGGCCTGACATTAGTTATGCTGTTCACTGTCTTAGTCAACACATGCATAATCCTCTTCAATCTCATATGAAGGCTGCTTTAAGAATTCTTAGGTACCTTAAAGGTTCACCTGGATCTGGTCTGCAGTTTGATAAAGTTTCAGATCTTAAACTTAGAGTTTACTCTGATGCAGACTGGGCAAAATGCCCTATAACTAGAAAATCTGTTACTGGTTTTTGTGTGTTTCTGGGAAAAAACTTGATTTCATGGAAAAGTAAAAAACAAGCCACATTGTCTAAAAGTTCTGCAGAAGCTGAGTACAGAAGTATGTCTTCTGCTACATGTGAAACTATTTGGCTTAACAATTTGTTGGATAGTTTGGGAGTTACTGGTTTGTTGCCAGTGCAGTTATTTTGTGATAATAGTGCAGCTATTCAGTTGGCTGCTAATCCAGTGTTTCATGAAAAATCTAAACATTTTGAACTGGATGTGCATATGGTTAGAGAAAAAGTTGCTGCAGGTGTTATTAAGACTGTGAAGGTTCACACAAGTGAGCAAATTGCTGATATATTCACCAAGTGTCTTGGTAGTGTGCAACATTCTTTATTTTGCAGGAAGTTAGGTCTGCTTGATATGTTTAAGAAGCAGAATTCTGGAGCTGCTAAGGTCAAAGGTGCTCAGGTTAATGACTCAAAAGCTTAAGGGAAGGTGTTAAGAAGTCATATGTAACTTTTGGTCATTATAAGTCCAAGGGTTAGTTATGACAATTTTCTATTCTTAAATACAAAGGAGTCTATGTTATGCAGCATAATGAAAGGATGATAGAAGTGCAAGGGCTAAAGTGAAAGTATGCACTATATAAGCTCATGATACGAGCTAGGGTTTCATAGTTTTTCATTATCTCTTTGTGCAGTCTTTCATTCTCTCTCAATATTGTCTAAGTCTTTCATATTGTTTCAGATCAATCTGTTTTGATCTATTGTTGAGTGTTGAGTGAATTTGTAGTGAGATTGATTGGTGTCTACCTAGTAGAGATCAATCTTGTCTTTTGTATTCGTTTGATAAGCACCCGATTGGGGACTTATCTTCTATAACTGTTGATAATAAAGATACACCAAGGGGTGGTTGGTTGGGTGTAAAGATTGATTGTCGTGTGTTCTTTATCATGTTTACAGTTTGTTGCAACTTGCAAACCCAAGGCACTGAGCTTTCACTTGCACGACTTGTTGACATTGAACCCTTGACAACTAGAATGGTTAAGCTTGAAACAAATTAAACAGGACTATTGTTGGATGGTTAAGTTTTTCCTTTGTTCTTGATTCAAACTTAAATAGCTAAAATGCGGCCGAAATGTGTCACACTCATAGTGTATTGATAGACATAACGTTTGATCACCCTCAACCTTTACGCATCAAACGTTATTCTATTAAACTTGCTATTCATGCACCTTATGGGAGATTCGTGATACTTGATCTTTCTTTAATCAAATTCCATTTGAGTTTCGTGAATTTAATCTGGTTCTTTTATAAAAAAAAGAAGTTTGGTTATTCTCCTAAACACACAAGTAGCGTACGTGTCAACCCATTTGTGAAAGCATTTGGATAGATGTGACATATCAACCGTTTCTTAAACTATCTATATTCTCAGGAACAAACGAATTATTCTTCCAAATTCAGTTTATGAAACAATTTTATTTATTTATTTATTTTTCTGTTGATTTATGTTAGGATACCTACGGCTCATATCTTACCAAATCCAAAATATAAGCCCAATTAAGGTTTATTCTAAAGTCAATTGGCGATAGAAAGAGTAGCTCACCAAACTTATATTTTTGAGATTATAGTTCTACTGATATGAGATAGAGTTTGCGCACCTAACAATCCGCCCTTAAACCTAAACCACCATGGGCCTCCCTTTCAACTATAGCCACGATCCTACCTTTTCATACCGTCAATCTTTACCATCGGAACACACCGCCTTTTACCGGCTTCCTTTCGGTACAAGGTTTATCAGGATCCACTAATACCGTTGAACCTGGGTCTAACCAAAGGAACACCATTCACATCACGACTGGGCCAACCGTAGCTCTTATACTATTTGTTAGGAATTGATGTGAGATTTGGTTTGTAGACCCAAAAATTTATATTATTGGTTATTATTTTTATGACATAAGTAACGTGATTTTTGTTGATGAATCTAACATTTCAAGTCCAGATAACACTTTTTCTAGATTATAAATAAGTTATATGTTCATATTAGCCTGCATGACCTCCGGTGCAGGGTCGATCATCTGTCTTCAATTACATTATCAGTTGTGTTGTTCTCGAAACTGATCGTTTTTAAGTATATTAATGCAATGTTTATTTAACTTCTAAAATTTAAATGAGAACTGTGTAAAATGAACGTTAATGCTTAATATCAAACTGCTCACTGTTTTTAGGGACGACCTCAAGATTTTTGAGGGGGTGTTGCACAATTGCCATTTGGGTCAACTAAAGTTGCACAATAAAAAAACGAAAGTAGCAAAAAAATTTATCGATGGTTGCCAATAACAAAAATCAGTTTTAAAAAATTTTACACTTCGTGACTTAAAATTAGGTACGTGTAGCCTGTGCCACACTCGACGTCAATATAGGTCCATCCCTGACTGTCTCATGCTTTTGTTCCAACGTGACCATCTATTGCTGTTAATCTAAAGAAGGTTCGCAAAAATGTAAATCAATTAATGCAAGTATAATGTGATGAGAAATCAACTTTTTTTAGATGCATATATTAAAATACAAAAAGATGTTGTGACCACTTATACAGATGTTAAAAATGTTAAAGCACATTCATTGTTTGATACTTTGATACACATATTTGTTATGCGCATTTGGACATGTTGAATAAGGTTTAATTTTTAATTTAAGATCAATCATTGTGCTAGTTAACTTAGTTAACATTAGTGTCAAGTTAATATATAAACAACATAAAGATATTTCTTAAGCAATATAATATATGGCACTAGACAAAAGAAGCCCTGTTATAACGGGTCAACTTGTGGGACTCGATAAAGACCTCGACGTATATAACCCCTCCAACTTGTGCACAAATCCTTGTTTTCTTCCACCACTAACAACAAAACAATCATCTATCTTTGTTTTATTTTGCTTAATAATTAAGAATCGCCAATAATTTGCTACATTGTCGTTAAAAATCTTGGAAATGAATTCGGTTCTTGTGTTGCTTATGACTCGGGTATCAGCTGTAGCTTGTATTCAGTAATTCTACCACGTATTCATTTTTAAACCTCGTTTTTAAATACCGTGACTCTTTATGCGTATTTACTAAGCCATGTATATAGTTATGCAGTCGATCTATAGGAGCTGAAATTTAAACTTACAACAATGCACAAACGTTTATAATGATTGAGAGGCTTAAAAATATAAATAATTTCATGTCCAAATTTGCATGATAGTGTTATATTGGTTTCTGAAAAAAATGATTCACTTAGTTGCAACCAACACATCTCAGGCCTCTCAAACATTTTATATATTTATACAATTAGTAATCAGATTTTTCTTAGAAAGGCAGCATATTATTGAGAACCTCGAAAATTATTAATCAGATAGTTTTACTGCAACATAGTGTTCAAGGATAGTAAAAATATATATCTGTTTGAATCTTGGATCAGTCAAAGACCTACTTTTAGAACCACTAACTAAAGTTTGGACATGAATGAATAAGGAATACTTAACTTTAAGCACATGCTAACACTAATGTCGATATTCAAATTAAAAGATAATGTTTTGTAGTTATCGCTTAAGATGTGATATGATGTGAAAATTGCTATATATGTGATCATACGTGTTATTATTTACTTGACAGGAACTAACAACTAAGAAAAAACCCTAAAAAACTAAAAGTAAAAGCAAAGAAAAAGAGAGTAATAAAACTATAAATCAATAACATTTGTTAATTGCTCGACAAATTAATATGAAATCTATGCGTTCAATTAGAGAGGCTTAGAGCAGGTCATTATCTAAAGTCAATGCGAGTATTATGCTTGATTTACTTTACTCTTTATGTAATGCCAATCACATAAAAGATGCATACCTTTTTGAAAAAATAATATCATTATTGATGTTACACTTTTCTTCTTTACATATATCATTTGATGCCAATGAACCATGTTCATGGCATTTAACCCGGCCTGTTTAATTAAAGTTATTAGTTATGTATTATCTTTTTTGGCTACTTCTAAAGTAGTTTAATAAACAAATAAACATGAATCATCATCATTCGTATTATAACTTGCTTTCTTGTGTTATTGTGTAATAGCTTTTCAACATTTTAACAAATAATGAGACGTCCTGATCAATTGGTGAAAGTTGTTACTTTTATATAATGGTACCAAAATGTGACAGATAAAATATACGGGTTAATGATGTTTTAGTTAGTTCAAAAGAACATGATAAGATGAATTATAGGGATTTGCCTTTTAAAGCTTTTCATCAACTATATTATAGAACTTAGGCTAAATCACATGTTTCGTATATTTCATTGTATAAATATTGTGTGTATTGTTACCACTGTAATATAATACCATAAAAAAACTATTGTTACCACTGTTGCATTTTTATTATTTTATTTATTTATTTTTTATTTTTTTTACGGCAAAGAAATTTTACGATATTTGTTACCATTTTTGAACAAAAAAATTGTAATTATAATTATGATATTTTGGCTTTTTAAGCACATGCTTGAGCAAATGTGGAGAATGGTATACTATTCGTGATAATAGTTTGTTTGAAGATGTATCTCATTCGGCTCAGTTGAACGTAAAATAGCCTAAGTATAAATAAGACGATAAAAATAAATTCAGCATCAACTCCTTCAAATTTGTTGAAGACAAAGTGTCTTCACTTCTGAGGCGATTTAGAAGCACAAGATCCAAAAAAGAAGTTCAGTTTAGTGTGAATGGCAATGCCTTACTGAATGTTGTTTGATCTCCTCATCCAAAAGAAATTGAACAAAGATTCTCAAGTTTATAGAAAGTCAAAGGCGAGAAAAAGATTTACGTTATACAAAGAATAAAACAAATCTTTATGAGAATGACTACCTTCTAAAGTAGGCAAGAAAGTACAAACAGTGTCAATAAATGTTCTCTAAAAAAGAGTTTATTCCTTACCAAGCATAAGTGCATGTAATGGGATCTCAACCATCCATTAGATGCTTAACAGGTGTAAAGTAAGAACTTATTTGAAACCTTAATTCCTAACTATAAAAGAGTGTTTGTAGAAGAGTAAATGTATCTCTTGCAATAAATGTGAAAAACATTTAAGAGGATTTACTCCTCGAATTGGACTAAGTCCGCTGAACATTAATTCATACTTAAACCAAAGTTTTGGCTTTGTGTTTAAGTTAGAGAAAGATCACCTCAATTATCACTAAATTTGTTTGCGGACAAACAATTTTTGTCAAATTCTTTGATTCATATTGAAACTTGTTACTTTATACTTAGGTTCACAAGCTTTGTGGTGGGAATTTGACCAATATATTAGAAGTTGTTTGCAGTCAACTAATTTAGTTTGACAAGGTGACGAAATGAGATCAACCGTTCGGATATGAGAGAACATGAGATCGTATTGATTTTGTATTTGCTTTTATTTGGCTGATGAATCATGTGTGGTTTTATCTTTTATCATTCACGCACACCTACATGCTAAAAAGGAAATATATAGTCTATCGCCCATATCAAGTTTTCTAGTATATAGTTTATACAAAGCTACGAGCAAGCATAACAAAATACAACATAAAAACAACCATCCAAAACTGATAACATTCAACACTAAAACAATACAAGAAAAAGAAATGCCATAACATGAGGCACCAACCAAAAATATAAATGCTTTCCCTCTTTTGGTCTATATTCTTTTCTCAATTTCGACTCCATTTACCCCAAATGCGCCTTTTTCAGACTCGACTATGATCATTTATCGTAAAGATCTCCACTCTTATTCTTTGATTTTTGTTTAAAGAGGATGGTATGGCACATAGCCCAACACATTAGACACATTTGCAACGACTTCATTGCACTTTGTCAAAAGGCTCAACATTTGTTGTGATATATCCACTTTGGCTATTGGGGGAGGACCAATATTTGGAGGTCTTAAGTTATGAACAAAGTTCCCAGGTGGTGGTGCACGCGGTGGTGCTGGGGTTGGTTTTGCCATTTCACTCCCATAATTTATAGGACGTGGTGGCGGTGGTGGTAGTGGTAGTTGTGGTGGTGCTAGCTGTGTAGCGTAGTGCATAGAATTGGGTGGTGGTCTAGTAAATTGAGCTGATGAACTAGTAACACTAGTAGTATTAGGAAGAGGAAGAATAGGCAATGGATTAGAAGACGGCTTAAGAACAGCCTTTTGAAAATTCTTACTATTAAAATCCACAGTTGCATGAGAAGTAGAAGAAAAAGATGATGCACCATTCTTATTCTCAGTATTCTTCTTCATTTGATTTTCATCCTCACCCAACATAAATTTTACACGCCCTCTACCACTGTTCCCTGCTGCCTCTTCACCACTCGATTTCTTCAAAATTGATTTCAGCTGTACGCTTGGTGAGGCTGGAACCATACCCGGTGGCCTGTCCTCCATGGCTGGCTGGTGGTCTTCTTTTGGAACTTTAACCGGTTCAGGCTGGTCAACCTCCTTGATGGTGCACTTTACACCTGTGTTTCCGAAGAGACTGTTACTTTCAACCACAAATCTACAAGCCGCTTGAGCATGGGCCTTTTGTTTGTAAACCACCCGACATGTGAAGGTCTTCCAAAATATGCGAGTAGCTGTATGATCCATTGGTCCATAACGTGCAAACCTTGCCTTTAACTCATTCATCGATGGTAGAGAACTTCCTGGTGGAAACTTTAAATTTATCATAGTCGGCACGGATGGGCCCCGTTGCTCTGTTCTCTTCAATGTTGTAACAACTGGCTGTTTAACATCTCGTGTGGGTGTTTCATCAAGCTTTTTAGTCACCTTCTTTTCCTTGGTTAAATTTCTAATATCACCAACTTTCTTTTTCTTTTTTGCAGCCATTTCTTCTTGGCGGTCAGAAGGGCCCCGTTTCCGCCCACCTTTAGTGGGATCATCAGGTCTTCCCGATTTTACTCCATTCTGTGAGGCTTTACTAGATTGGGCGGTGGTATCTTTTTCCTCGTCATCAACTGGTGGGGATAAATTTAGACTTTTTTGAAACACGAGGGACCTGAATTTTAAAAAAACCCTTCTCATTTTAGCTAGTTTTCCTTTCTTAATCGTCATGAATGGGTCAAGAGCAACTGAATGCAAATCACCAAGTGCTCGTGGAAGCTCGATTTCATAATTCCTCTCTTTTGTTCCTGCAGTCTCTGAAGACAACGAAGTGGTAGGCTTACTATCGGTTCTGTCTGGATCTTCGATTGGAGGTTTTTCAGCTGACACATTCTCTTTATCTACCAACTGTTCTTTCTTTCTCTTCTTTTTCTTCTCAGGCAAAAGCTCTCCAGCAGGACGTTTCTTCACCTTTTTTGGCCCGTTATCAGCTCTTTGAGAAGCAATCGTTTTGTGGGGACCAGAATTTGAGGTGTCATTTTGGGTGGATACCTTTTTCTCATCTACTAAATCGGAACCTGCCTTCTCCTCCACTGGTGAGACAACCATCTTCTCATCATCATCAACCTTGCTCTTTATAGGTTCTTCCATACTTGAATCTTTTGAAGGTGCTTCGTACTTTACATTGGCTGTCCCTGTATCCGTTTCTTCATCTGTAGCTGAAACTCTCTTTTGCAACACATAGTCACCAATAGCAGCAATTGCCACGTCGTCCTTCTCAACCTTGGGAGAAATTGTTGCTTTGACTTTCTCCTTTCGGTTGACTTTTACGCCTTTAGACTCATCTCTCCGTTTAAGGAGAAACTTATCTTTCTTAGCAAGATCTTTGGGCTTATTAGGTTTTGCAGATTCCTTTCCCTTGCCTGAGATGTCACCAAATCTCTGCTGCCCACTTAATGGACCTGTCAAAATAGAATAAACAAACAGATGTGTCATGTACAAATTCGACCACGGGAGAGGTTTTACAAAGACTTACCAAAAAAGTAGAGTAAAAAGGTAGACGTGCCAGTGATAATAGTTAAGGGAGATGATGAAAACTGTACCCAATTTTTGAGTTCCTAAATTTTTTACAAAACTTTCCAACAGTTGATATATATAAACACATTTATATTCATTTGGACACTTGCTGATTTGAAAATGTTATAAGCAAAATAACTGCATATACTCAAGCTAATACACTAGAAGTGCCAAAACAGGCGGGTCAGCCAGGTTGGGTAACAAATTCAAACAGGTTCAGGTCAAAACTTGCCCTTTCAGTACAGCTCAAAACTGGTTGGCCATAACAGGCGGGTCAGCCAGGATGGGTAACTCGATCAAACAGATTCAGGTCAAAACAGGCCCTTCTATTACAACTCAAATCTGACTGGCCCCAGTGACCCATAACCAGTATTTTCTCCATCTTCTATAAATAAATAGT
This sequence comes from Artemisia annua, assembly GCA_014162995.1. Taxonomy (NCBI): domain Eukaryota; kingdom Viridiplantae; phylum Streptophyta; class Magnoliopsida; order Asterales; family Asteraceae; genus Artemisia; species Artemisia annua. The sequence continues at coordinate 59,657 of LBNU01019798.1, forward strand.
ATTGCATTAAATATGGTAATACAGCTATATTATTACATCAATAATCTGAATTTTAGATAACTGGAGTTAGCAGATTGTAGGCAATACACATTTATATGTACACTTTGAGCATCTGTCAACTCATTCGACCCACTTGAGCCATATGATATGATGTGTTCCCCTAATTAATATCTTACCAGTTTAACCCATTAAAGACGAAACAAAACGCATAGACCTCTTTAATAGCTCACCACTAGAATTAACAAACAAAATAGGTTTTTATGGACACAGATTGGTTCTTATAATTTAGCCTGGTGAGAACAATTGGTTCATGCGAAAGTCTGGCAAACACCACAGAAACATAAATTATCAAGTACAGGTTAATAAAAAGAGTTATGCCTCCTTGAAAAGGAACTGCCATGTGTACCGCAACAAGAGTAATAGAAAACAGGGACTCGCTAAAGCTACCATTACTATTTATTATCAGACATTTAAAGAGCAGTACATGCACTACATGCAACATGGTCAGACATTGTGATCCTTGAAACCCTAGGAGTGTTTGGTAAAGGAAAATAAAAACAGAAAAATGAATATGATCTCATTTACCTTGTTTTGGAAATGCTGAGAAACAAAGAACACAGAAATGGTGTATATGTAGAAACTGAAGAAAAGTAAATGAGTTGTTCTCAATTCTCTCCTTTGATGGAGAAACAAAAGAAATTGATTCTCATTTGGCTGACTAAAGAATAGTAACCAAAAATGCAAAAGTATTACTAATTCTCTAACGAAAATGTCTATTAGATGAGAGCTGCTTCTAAAAGTACCAGCATAAAGCTCTTCTGCGTGTCTAAGAACGACCCAACATCCTAAAACATCTTCAATATGTAGTCAAATAAAAACTGTATTGGGAGCGCTAAAATAGATAGACATAAACTGAAATGGTAACACCAAGTATGTTTTGACAATTATTTTTTGCCTCAGCCAAAATTTACAAAACGCCAACTCTACCCATTGTCTGAACGAAAAGAAATAAAAAAACACAAATTGACCAGCTACTTTAGGAAACACTAGTTGAATTCATGCATTTAGATAAGGAGATGAAGCACATCTTTTTAAGCCTGAAACACAGTAATCTACCTTGTCTGAAAGCATATAGCAAATCTAGAAAACAAAATGTATACACTGCGTCTTATGTACTGTGATGAGAAGTATATACCTGATAAAAGCTACTTAATTAGCAGCTACATTTTACTTCTGTAAGTAATAATAAGAAAAACATAAATTCTTTTTATGCAAAAGATTTACAGCAGACAAATAACACAAGAGGTATAGGCACGATCAATGTTACCACACTTTATACGAAATACGTGACCAGATTTCTTCATATTACTTATATGTCATGTTGGAAATAGTAGACTACGTATAGTATCATTGTATATTTCAAATCTCATGATGGCTAAGTATACTCTTATTGGACAGAGCGCGATACATATGTTGGGCTAGGTGCCTTACCACTTCAAAACGAAAAACCTATCATACGAAGCATGTCAACTGAAATAATACTAACTTTACTCATCAATATTTTCCTGAACTAAATATTGGTATCCATTTTGTGATGTGTTCAACAATGCATCAGTTCCTAAAATACTATTATACTGTAAAGGCTACAAGCAGATACTAAGAATATCTTTGCTGTGCGATAGAGCACCTATCACATGCAAGAAATATGATACAATAACTTGAGAAAAACAACAAACAACAAAGTGGAAGCAATAGCATATATAAACAAGTTGTATACCATTAGATTGTGTTTTTCGAGAAGCCGTTTGCTGGGAAGATCTAGGTGACTGGCGAACAGGATCATGACCAAATGCCTGAGCATACGTTTCATCAAATTCCTCATAAACCGCCCTTCGGTACGAAACAACCTTAGCCTTGTCCTTTATAAAATCAATACCAGTATGCTCACTTCCTATCGTAGGTTCCAAAGCCAGCTTGTGTATAAAATCAAGCGCTGCACTAGGCTTAAAACTCTCCCTGGCTTTCTCAATCGCATTAATCGAGTAAACCGCACCAGGCTCATAATCCACCACATCAACAGCATAAAACCCATCCACATCCGTCTTCCTAAAATTATCCTTACTCCTACACATACACGACAACCCAAGCGCACTCCTCCTACTCACCTCATCCATAGCCTCCTCCACCGCCTTAACAAACGCCTTATGACTCGCCTGCCTAGGATGCGTCTGCTTATACTTGTCAGCAAAATTCACATCAAAAGGTATCAACTCCGACGGATCAAACCACCCGTAACTACTATCACCAAAAAACGCCACCAACAAGGACCCCTCACGTTTCGCCCGTCTCACAGACGGAATGGCAAACTCTTCACTAAATATATGACCGGGCCACCACGGATGCGACTTAACTTTCCCCCAAACCATATCACCTACTTGAAAACCATGTTTAACGACATTTTCATTCGCGGCAAAGTCGTCAAACATGGAAATCATGGAATCGTAAACCGCGGGTTTCGAAACACTATCGGAAGGATCTAATACATTATCTGAGCTAGTATTGTTACTGGAACTATCATTTCCTAAATTAGTATTATCCATAATTTAACCGTACAAAAAAAGCCCTAGAAAATAAATAATGGATGAATGTTTTAAATTCGTAGAATCATACCTTGGTGGTTGATGTTGGAAATGAATGATTTTAATGATGTGTGTTTGTGTTTGTGTGGGTGTTTTTTTAATGAAACCCTAACCGGAGAGATGTTTTCACGAGGTTTTTTTTACCCTTTTCCCTTTTTTCTGTGTGGAAGGTTGTTTTTCGTGATTTTTGGATAATTGTTCTTTTTTTCTTATAAAATGATTTTAGATTTTTACAGTTTTGGTCCTTGTAAACTTATTCTTTTTGCAATAAATCCGGTTTAATTTTTTTTATATGCCGGTCTGGTTTATGGTTTTAGTGAGAGGGGATTAGGTTTGACATCATTTGTTTCTTACGTAGGTTTTGGTTTTAAGATTTCGTCTCAAACCGTTGACACTAGGGTTCTTCAAAACTTAAGGCCAGTGCTAATGGTAAGGTTGTCCCCTAATCAATTGAGTAGATGACCGAGTTCTCTCCATTAGCTCAACCAAATTGGTTACTTTCAACCTTTTTAAATTTATGGTTGACCTAGCAACTGAAAGTTTCATTCTCTTTTGTGTATGTATTTTTTATTAGTTTTCGTGAGTTTTTATTTATTTATTTATTTATTTATTTATTTATTTTTTCCAGTCGCCTTATTAGCAAATTGTGGTTGTGTGTAGTCTTTGAGAGAAAAAGCCAATATGGCACTGTTGTGGCAGGGGTAACCACAATATTTATAGTTGTCATTAGTATTGGCCTAATAGGTCTAGTGAGTGTTGAGAATAAAATCTCACATTTTACTTTTGTGTGAAGCATTTTGCTAATAACCTTGCCTTGAACCTTTTTACGGAACCACCTAAGTTACATTTGACCCTATGGACCCATTCGCAGCCATAAGTGTAAGGTTAAGAAAAAATCATCTAGAAGTAGAGTAATAATTGAATGGTTTGAGATGCTGCTACCTGATTGCAAGTGTAGAGTAGACAATTGAATCGAGCTTGAGTTTACCATATCTCAAGTTTGACTTGATTTGAGCTCGAGTTCGGCTAGTTTCAAGAATCATGAGTAACTTTAGAAACTTAAAGATTCGTCTTTACAGTCGTGCACATTTATTAAACGAGCTCTACATTATGTTCGAGCTCGAGTAGAGTTGTGAACTAATTACACTTTTAAAAAAATACTCTATTCCTAAAAGCACTGATGATAATAACAAGAACATATAATTCTTCAAAACCGATTTTTAATTGTATTTTAAGTTGTTTCATCTTACATCTATAATCAATCTCTCATTCTTGTCTTAATTGAAAAAGCATTTCAAATTCTTTTGATTTCTATTTCCCTCCTAGTTTAATAAAACTTAGGATAACCTTTTCTTTAATCATTATTATATAACTAACATAAAAGTCTTGGCATAAATCATTTACTCGCTATTTATTATTAGTATAATATGTATACAACATATACATATATCGTAAGTGTTGAANTAAAGATGTGTGTTTGTGTGTGTGTGTGTGTGTTTTAATGAAACCCTAACCGGAGAGATGTTTTCACGAGGTTTTTTTTTTTTTTTCTTCCCTTTTTTCCTTTTTTCTGTGTGGAAGGTTGTTTTTCGTGATTTTGGATAATTGTTTTTGTTTCTTATAAAAAATGATTTTACATTTTCTTTTAATGATTTTACAGTTTTGGTCCTTGTAAACTTATTCTTTTTGCAATAAGTCCGGTTTTAAAATTTTTATTTGCAAACAAATAAGTCAATCTCAACCATCCATCCACCTTTCATCTAATGGCTAAGATCAAACCAAAAAATAACAAAGGGAGGGCAAAATTATCATTTTAGCTCATTTAATATAAAAACTCACTCTCCATATTTTCTTTTAAAAACAACATTTCTTGCAAACGGTAAATCTTCAAGGTACGAAAAATACACCATCGCGAGGAGAATAAAATCATCTTTCTATAGATATGCATTGTTATATACTTTCGACGAACTTTTTTTTTCAAAATTTCCGTCCAGAAAAATCCCATGGGATTCGTAAAAAGACGATTTTTTTTTTAAATTTCCGTCCAGAAAAATCCCACGGGATTCGTAAAAAAATCACTTGTGATTTGTTATTTTTAAAAAAATCACAAGTGATTTGTAAAAATGAGTAAATAACTGTTTTATACTTTTATGTCACAGCTTTTTAAGTGTAGATGTTTTTTATATGATTGTTGAAATGAGCTCTTGGAATCTCTTTGTTAAAAAGTTGTATGTCGTGATACATAATCCCATGTGATTCTCTCTGAACCATTCGGATACATATAGAATCTCATGGGATTCTGTATGAATCACATGGGTAATCTTTATGAAGTACAGATGATTCATCAAAGAATCTCATGGGATTATGTATGGATCTCATGGGATTCTATATGAATCACAAGGGATTAGAGAGAATCACATGGGATTCTGTATAAATCCCATGGGATTTTCATTTTGCTTTATATAAACTGTCAGTAAAAAATCACATGAGATTCTGTATGAATCTCAAGGGATTATGTATGAAATCACATGAGATTTTATATGATTTATCTTGTCGATAAATCACAAAGGATTCTGTATAAAATCATGATAGGACCGAAGTTTATTGTGATTTGTGGACTCGGGAGGTCGGGTAACATGGAAGAAGATGACCTCCATGGTTAGTGAGAGAAAGTAGAGAGAGAAGGGAAATACTATGTGTGTTTTATTGATAAGGAAAGTGAAAGGAAATTACACAAAGTCTCACCCTCCTAGTGAAGTCNTATATATATATATATATATATATATATATATATGATAGGACCGTAGTTTATTGTGATTTGTGGACTCGGGAGGTCGGGTAACATGGAAGAAGATGACCTCCATGGTTAGTGAGAGAAAGTAGAGAGAGAAGGGAAATACTATGTGTGTTTTATTGATAAGAAAGATGAAAGGAAATTACACAAAGTCTCACCCCTCCATGGAAGTATGGAGGGGTATTTAAAGGCTAACAAACACATAACTTTACAATAATGACGATTCTAGTCCATGTGTTTGTGCCTTTCAAGATAGTAAATGTAATCCCGTAAATGTCGTTCCATTTACGTGTTAGAACCATAAACTTAGGTTCTAACAATCTTCCCCCAATGGGGCGACATAAGGGATTATTTACAACATTTCCTACAAGTACAAATACAAATAAAGAAGGGTCTTCATCGGCTCTTCAAGTGCTGAGGATTACTGCAGTTGACGCTCTTTGTCTTCATCTTGTACCTCGGCTTGAGAACTTTATCTTCACTTGTAGGTAAATGATGTAATATGCATGAAATGGATTAACTCCCCCCCAATTCATGTTGCATGTCTTTAGCGGCTTCTTCGTACACTTCTTTTTGGCGAAGTTTCTGAATCGGCTTCCCCCCAAATTGACAACCGTCTTCAGCAGATTCGAAACATTGATGTAGTAAACAAGTCTTCTAACTTTTGTCGTTTTGAGTACGCAGCGGAATTTGTAGATGACACAGTAAACCACACCAAGCAAATCAGAGTAGATAAATTATCACGGTTATACTCAATGCGGAAGCTCTCTTCAGGGGAAACATGCAAGAAATCAACAGGATATTCTCACATATGTAGGCTACTTAGCACTTCACAATCCGCGAGAGTCGAAACGATTACACCAATCATCACAAAACTGAACTACTGATCATCTCTGCGGAGGTCCTCTGGTAGTAATGCAGTTGTAAACTCGATCACGTGAGTCTATTAAGCGTCCTCGATGTACACATTTCTTCCCCTTAAATGCAGATCCTTGTGGAAAATGAGTGTTTTCGCAAAGACGTCAAGCAACCTCAACGTCAAGTCAAAGAAACACTCTCTATCTTCCCCCACAATGCCTTCTTCGAAATCGAAAACATATACACTATGTTAACGATGAGAATCGGAGGCAGCGTAACCCCATATGTCCAATTAATCAAACAGGTGTGTAGTGCCATAACTAGCCCCATGAGAATCAACTGATGATAAACATCTCTACTCTTTTATACTTCTCTCAACCAACTCTTTACGGACCCCATTATCGTTCTGACGGCTTTTTGTAGTGACTACTGATGGAGAAAACTCAATATTATGAACTTGAGAGCGAAGTAAAATAACCCAAACTTGTGACTTAAACTTGCACTATTGTATGACTAAGAGCAGCGTAGAGAGTTCGTCCACCTCGAATCCCTAAGTACTCTATACTCTACAACCATCAAGTATAAGAATTACATCACCTCTTGAGTATCCACAACTTTGTGTGACACTGAGCACTACAACGTAACTCCTTAAAGTGATAGTTATTTGTGGTAATAGAGAGGAAGAATCACAAAATAACTAGATATCCAAGTCTCCGTCATTGTAAAGGTTAAAAGCTCAAACAAGGATCTCGAAGAATCTTCATCCAACCAACCCCGATATCTTGAGATACTAAGTACATGCACCCGTGAGATTTCACTTCAATCTCAAATAAATAATAAAGAATTATCGCCGTAGTCACATCTTGCGGTTAAATGCGCATATCTAGCCTTTTGACGATTTAAGTGAACTCGATAATGGTTTCCCGATCTTGTCAAAAATGTATCCGTATCCCCGTGAAAATATGTAACAACCAAAATTACCACGCTTTCTGCCAAACATTATTATACTAAACAATAAACACAATGCATTAAAAATACATGTGAAAATAGGTACTTGTCAGCCCAAATATTCGTGTAAACTGATCAGCCCAACCACAAGTCCAATAATCCACCTTTTCGTTTAGTAAAATTCTGTTTGGCCCAAGAAAAACTAAACAAACCCGATCCAAATAAAACAGTTATAAACACACTCATACCCTAATATTGCTCATTTTGACAAACCCTAATCTCACACTACTAAGAAAATCTGCCCCCATCCACTCTTTTTCTCTCACCGTGCAGTCAACACTATCTCATTATACCACTTGATAGGACCGTAGTTTATTGTGATTTTTGGACTCGGGAGGTCGGTAACATGGAAGAAGATGACCTCCATGGTTAGTGAGAGAAAGTAGAGAGAGAAGGGAAATACTATGTGTGTTTTATTGATAAGAAAGATGAAAGGAAATTACACAAAGTCTCACCCCTCCATGGAAGTATGGAGGGGTATATAAAAGCTAACAAACGCATAACTTTACAATAATGACGATTCTAGTCCATGTGTTTGTGCCTTTCAAGATAGTAAATGTAATCCCGTAAATGTCGTTCCATTTACGTGTTAGAACCATAAACTTAGGTTCTAACAATATATATATATATATATATATATATATATATATATATATATATATATATATATATATATATATATATATATATATATATATATATATATAT